>JAYDZE010206202.1:0-20860 GCA_034509125.1 Monilaria moniliformis
TTTAGTAATATAATCTATATATATATATATATATATATATATATATATATATATATTATAATTAAGACTCTCAAATTTACACTCTTATTATATGAATATTTAAACATGATATTTGCTATACTACCAACCTTATTTGTAATAATTTAGAAAAATTATTTTATAATTTTCAAATTTTCGAATTTCGGATTTTTGGATTTTTGTTAAGTTTTTTGGAATTTTTATGTAAGTTCCGCTTTCGGATTTTCAATTTGGATTTTCGGATAATTCGGTTCGGTTCGGATTTAATTTTCAGAAAATTTTAGATTTTCGAATCGATTCGGATTAGGCAAAAATCCGAACCGAAATTCAAATACTCACCCCTACGAAAAATATAGTCCAAATCTTAATAGAGAGACTTAGGTTGACTTATTTAGAAATTACTTACGAATAAAAACCGCAGATACGAATATCATAGGACGTGGATGGTACTATATAAATTATTATTAGATAAAAAGGAATTTCATAATTTATACAGAGTGAAAAGTATCTATGCAAACTCATCCCTAATATTATATGCATGGATATATATCAATCACAATAAGGTGAAGTCCACATCAAAAGCATGGAATATTTTATTACGATACATACTATTAAACCCCCACATATACTTCTTATCCTATTTTAGTGGCGCTGATACATACTTTATATTTTAATTTTTAGTTATCTTGAAACTCCAACCCCTACAACTAATCGAATAGTTCCAACCTAAGGTTTGAACTATCAAGTTACCTCACTTATTATATTAACAAACTTCACTACAAACTTCACAGATTCCATTCTTGCTGCCAGAACCATGGTAGATGAGGGGGAAGAAAGGGACTTGCTCCTAGATGATGTAGCTGAGATCCTCGAAATGGCAAGGGAAAATATGCTCCTTGGAGTCCGGCACATGCATCGCTCAGCCAATAGAGCGGCGCACTTGCTCGCTCAGTTTGCTATGAACATCAAGTCTACAGTTGAGTGGAGTGATAACTACCCACCAGGATTATTGGATGTAATCAATTCTGATTTTTTGGAATGAAATCGTGTCTTTGCTCTGAAAAAAAAAAAAAAAGGCACTACAAAATCTCGAATAAGCTTTTGCTAACTCAGATTTTTTATCTCGTAATTTATTTACAATCTACCAGTGTATGATGTGCAATTTCTATTGGTAATGTCTGATGTAGGAGTGTTCACAATTTGGTTTTAATCGATAGACCAAATCGAATTAAGTCATATTTATATAGTTTGATTTGATTTACGATTTAAAAAATTTAATTTGGTTTATATTTTATAAAAATATTGGTTTAAGTTAAGTTTGAATTTTTAAAAATATAAACCAAACCAATCATAAACCCTGGTATATGAATTTTTAAGTAATTGAATTATATAGTATCAATTTTACTTACAAAGATTAATTAATTGATCATACGTTCACAAATACGAATATGCACTTCCCTTAAACCTAACTCGTTATTCTTGCCACTATCGATTAAGTTGAACGTATTAAACAATTTTTTTTTTTTTTGTGAAGAGTGTTATTCTAATATAAAGAGTTGCATGGATTCATTTCATTTATGTTCTAGAACTAGAATAGTTTTGGCTGTGCTCTAGTTTTTTACTATTATTTTTAATAACATTTTACTTTTTTTACTTTTCAAATATGATTTTTATTTCTGTTAAATAGAAAAATAAGAAACATATGTAAACAACAAACCAAACTGTATTAATATAATTTGCTTCGATTTAATTTTGATGATAATACAATTTAATTTAATTTCAAAAAGTATAAAACCATATTTTAAAATTTGGTTTGGTTTTGATGCTAGACTGCACCAAAATAAAACTACAAACACCCCTAATCTAATGTGTGAATTGCTGTTTCACTTTATGTATTTTTATATTTTAATTATTTGTTTGGATTTTGTTAGATTTTAAGGGTTCGTATTATAACCCTTTCAGCCATTTGAAATGTTTCAAAACATTTTACCCAAATTATTCCGATTGCATGCATACTATGACCACAAAGTTACATTATCACCTGAAGTTCATTGCTAGCTCTAATTATATGCAAATTCTTTAATTGATCCGTTATGGGATCAATTGCTTACAAATACACGAACTATATCTGAAATTTTAAATTTTAACTAATTCTATTTTTTTTTTATCAAAAAATGCATTAACTTATAATTTTTTGGAATCTGGCATGATTCCAAATTTTGTTAGATGTAAATTATTCAACTATAGTGTACCTCATACCACATCTATTTCAGGATTCCAGTCATGATGCACGCCATTTGTCGCCTCAAAGAAGTTCATCCATACTGCACAAAATCTCGCCAGACTCGAATGGACTTCGTCTCCTCTAAGGAGGCGTTCACTTTATATGAAAGGTTAAATTGAAAATTCATAAGATTTGAGTATTTATATGATTACGCGATCAAACAAGCTCAAAATTGATCAAACAAGCTCAAAATTGATCATTGTATCTCTAAATTTGTGGTGGATTAACCTATATATCTAAGCTATCACTTAAAGTAAACACTCCCTAATGGGCTTGGACCGCTTGGTTTCCATCATATTCTCCCTTCTCAGTGTAGGGGATAGAAACAAAATATTCTGGCACAAGTTTCTTGTACTACGTGGCGTATTACCTGTTCTAGTTGAGCAGATATCTCCTACTATTAGACGAATTCAAGTGGTGCAGCTGGTTAAGATACATCCTTAACACATTCATTTACGCACCTTTCCTTATTGGAGCTGCAAAATGGTCGGGACTGCCAATTAATGGTTCTGGGAACATCTCTTCTCGTAGTGAGGCTCTATCCTTTCTGCTCATTTTGCACAATCAGGATTTTCCTATATGAGAGTGGAAGGAAAGGGGGGTCATTTACTTAATTGATGGAATATGACACTCTTATTAAGTGGAACTAAAAATTGTATGCCAAATAAAACCAAATAGCACAAAGAAAGGTTGTGTACTGCATTCCACTTGGCAATGAGATCCTAAGGTCCCGTGACAGTATTCGTCTTATAGTCCCACCTGAAACTAGAATCTGGTGTCACAAGGCCACAGAGCTTGCACACATATGTCCACAAGGTTGATGACTACAATTCTCCTTCTTGAAACTGCTCATGCATTAGCTTCATGAGAAGTTCCTCGTTCTCAATGTGCCAGTTCCCGTTCCTCAAAGAGACTCCTAAACACTCTTCGCTTAACCTAGTATATACCAAAAGTAACGTAAATGGAAGCAAAAATAGAAAATATTATAAATAAAACCTGTATATGTTGATACATAAAGAGAAAGGCATGAAGAATAATTCATAAATATCAACCTTATGTCATTCATATAGGTGATACAAATATATAATGATATGCACCTGCGAAACACAGTAATATCAATTGATGTGTATTACTTGTCATGCAAGTTCCACAATGCTCACACATCATCTTCACCTTATATGTGGTCTCACAACATTGTCCCATGCAGTAAACCAAAACCAATCTTTCGCTACTAACAGATCATATACCTGTCATTATGTGCCAGGCCTAAATCTAAATCAGAGTAATAACTTATGCATTTTATAACTCACTGTAATTACAGCACTACACAGTGAAACCAGTGCCTAACAAAAAGAAAACTTTCATGAGCAAAGGTATAGAGTTCTCACCCAGAAGTACATCATCTCTGTCTGCTTTCTTGCTCATGGGATATATAACAAAGCACTGAGTTCAGACAACAATACTGGGGATTTGTGGAAGCTGAACATCACGGTGAGTGAGTTAATAAAGGCCCCACACATTCAAGGATGCTACCAGGCAAACTCCGCATTCACATTGCAGGAAATAGTGGAAGAAATGCCAGGACCAAACTCTTTAACGCCAAGCCTAGAAAACCATGTGGGAAAAGAAAGCGTAGAAATTATTTTGCTTCAACACATTTGCATTCAATGTCTTTCAGAAAACAGCTCCAAACAGGGATTAAAAACCATGCTATAACTATGTAATGAATGTATTTAAGAAAAAAGCTATAAACAGGGCATTGAAAACCAAAATATAACACAAGTACACGTCTTTAAGAAAAAAACAATCATATGTTGTCAAAGGCTTCCAAATTTGAAGAATAGGTTTCACAAAATGGCACTACAACTTAAAAAAAATTCTGTGATAAGCAACGCTTTGGAAAACCCTATCATTGTTGTGTTTAGCTAATGTTGCCAGCAAAAAAATATCCATAAAGTTTGTACTAGTCATACCACCCTAGAATTCATATATACATCCCGTCATGTTGAATTGTAACATGATTAATGTGCACAATGTTTCAATAAACAATGGAAACTGAATTTAGTTAGCAGGAGCTGTAAGTGCTCTTCTAGTTCCTTTGCCACTGGTCAGTACATGCCTCCATGAAATCATCTAGGGGTTGATACACGTCCCACCTGATACTGATGATATCAAGAATCATATTTTCAGTCTATAAAGAGTTAAATAAAAAAGACTACGCATGAAGAGATAGTATTTTTGAGAAAGTGTTAACTTTTGTTAGAACGTTAAATGCAAATATTTGGCAGTCGTGAATTTTTTTTGTAAAATTGTAAAATTCAATTATCTCTTCCAAGAAAAAATTGCTATGAGCATTTCTGTTAAAAAATTGAAGCATAAAGCCCCTGTTATAAGAGATGTGAGACTTGAAGTACAGCAATCACTAAAGTTTCCAAATAGCCAGCAAGTAAAGTCATGAAAGTGGGGTTCATTTCTATGTGGTGTATTCTTTTTGTGTTTCTGCAAGCAGTGACTGGTTAAAAATGTGTAGGCACAAGAAAAATCAGTTCCTTCAGCAGCTCATACAAAGGAGATTAAAGGGAAATCAGGCGCTTTGAATAAATAATAGCACTGAGCTCAGTATTACCTGAGTTAAATATGATGAGCTTTCAGCAAGAAAGAGAACAAATTCTTTTTTCTTGGTTTCATATTTGAACTTTGCATGGTCCAATAATTCCTGTTCTCTCTTCATATCTTCCAGTGCCCGGTCCTTCTTCCATTTTGTCTCCTTCAGCCGATTTTCAAGCTCAAAATAGCTTGCAGGTAGGACAAACTTTTCGGAGTCACAGGGGAACTTGACATCTATATCTCCCCTGTCATGATAAAGATGAAAGTTTAAACAAAATACACAAAATAAAAAGGAAATAAAGTGATCCTTTGAAATTTAAGTTCTTCAGTAATATAACAAATAAAAGAATAATGAATTCAAAGCTTCAAAGTGAAGATAGTTCATTTGTTCGCATAGTGTAATGTGAATGAATAGATACATTGAGAACAATGCAGACTACTGGGAAAGAAATTGAGAGATGAAGGCGAAGATTCTCACCTATGATGGCCCAAGGTGAATATGCCAGGACTTTTAATCAAGCCTCCATCTAGAGATATGGCACCAGTTGTTATACAAGACCGTGCATTTAGCATCTCTTCTCTTGATTTATACACTTGCAAATTCAAGAAGAGATTATAGAAGAGTGTCTCTCGTAGAGTGTACCCAGATTTGGAGATACAATGTAAGTTACTATTATCAATCTTAATCATGTTTACGGCAAAACCAAGAAATCCTGGAGGAGTTTCACCATTGATTAACCTTGGCTTTAGAAGATTGAGCCTCCGTTGAGGGTCATCGGCTATCAACTCACCAGCATATGGTCTAACAGAAATCCAGATTGAAAAAACATAGAACATTAAGTTAGGTTGGTTCATGATGGGAAGCTAACTGATGAAATTTCAAGACATCGACATCAAGCACACAAGGACATACCTCAGATTTTCAAGACAAATAACATGAAATCGGTCATCGAGGTGCCTGCCCATAGATGCTGCAAATTCATGAATGCCGAAACCTTTATTTATTAGTCCATCTTTGGTGTATGTTTCCAGAGTCTTAACACCTTCATAGGATTTGCAGACCACTGCTAGCATGGTTTGTAGGCCCAAATATTCCGAAAGAATCCTAAGTTACATGAGTAAGGAATAAAAAAGTCAACCATTTCATGATTTCCTTTTTCAACTATAGCAAGTAATTTGATTCATGCACATTCATCATTGATGAATGCTGATCTCAAGCTAACATCTAAAAAAACGTAATATTGCTGTGATGGTCTCCAGCAACTTTTATACAAGAATCTACATGATTTAGCTGGAGCATACAAAACTATTGTCTTAAAAACAATGAATAACCGTGCAGCAAAAGGATGATGCTCAGATAAAAAATGCCCCATGAACTCACAGATGAATGATGTCAGCATTATATAGTTGAAAGAAACAAAGAACGCTCGGAAAAATTAAACCTACCTGCTAAGATTAGCATCATCAACTTTTCCAAGTGTAGCAACAATCCCAACCACATCTTTAGTCAACAGATGGTCAGAAAACTGAGCTTCACTTTTAATCTTACACAGAAGGGCAGCTGCAGAGTTCTCGCACTTCATAATATGCTGAATTGTTTCTTCCTCACTCTCAACACATGAAGCCTTTCCGTTTTCCTCTTTAAATAAAGTTGCATGATGCTTCCCAATAGAAACTGTCAGGACAATAAGGGGGGAGAAACACATGTAAAACATAAAAATTCAAAATGAGTATGCTTGTACTGTTGAACGAGACCTATTTAGTAGCCATACAAGTGAAATCGGAGTAGAAGATACAACAGTAAAAAATGTAACACTAATGTAGGTTGTGATGAATGTGTGGTAAAACTTCATCAGAAACAAGTGTGGGAGAAAGCTACCATGAGACTCAAAGGATATCATCCATTGATTATGATCCAACATTTTTTATTTATCTAGGAATGAGGAGCTCTTGACCCAACATCCGCTACACTTGAACCCTTCGTTTCTTGTCAGGCGGTAAATAGTCCATGATGAAGCATGAATAGATGAAAAACCATAGGTCCTGGTCTTCACAACAAAAGTCTCTAAGGAAATATGAAGAGGCGACATGTACATCCCTGTGAATATGTTACATAAGTTCTTTTGATAGCAGCATCTAGAACCAGCTTATTGGTCTAACGGTATATCCTAGAATGGATGATAATACCAGAGAGTTTTTTTTTATAAACTTTCCTGGCAGATTATTTGATACCCAGAGTAGCTAGGATACTGATGGGAACCCAATAACCAAGGGTTATGCTAAGAGAAAGACAAGAGCAGAAGCAGTGATAGGAGAAGGAGAAGAGCATGAGGGGCTGATGGACATAGACTCTAGGAGTTTATTTATTTTTGATATATTTCCTTATTTCTTATTATTCCCTATTGTTATTGTTTCTTTTTTTTAGTAGGACAAGTTTTTTGTAGAATTATATAAACCCTGACTGCGCATGTTTTGGGGATTAGGTTTTATTCTTTCTATGAGAGTTACAGTGTCATCGCTGATTACTAGGACAATTCAAGGATTGTATCTTTGAGTTGCTAGGATTTCTTGTAGGATATCTCATCAGATATTGTGCAATTTGTGCTAGCAGAGATCCATATATTCATGAGATTGGCCGCATCAATGGTATCTCTTATCTTGGTTGGAGGAGAGATTACCAATGCACTCCTTCGAGACAGTTTTTTTTTTATATAATTATTTTATTTGAGAGGGGGGCATCTACACTTTCCATATGAATATTAAATCATAATAGCACGGCACTTTGAATTTGGTATGAAAAAAGTTTGGTAATACTTCATGATTTTTGGCACTATATTTAGATGTTTATTAGAAGGAAAAAAATCAGAAAATAGGAACACATACCTTGAATATGAACAATTGAGTCATCCAACTTATTTGTCAAAGTTTTTAAGAAGCTGACATTGTCCTCATGATGCTTAATTTTTTCTCCCAGCTGCTGCAGATCATCTTCAAGTTTCTGCAAGTCAAATCCACTCATGCAATTATTTTCCAGGAACTACACTAAGATCGAATGTATCTTCATTTTTAAACCAAAAAAGAAGCAAGTGAAATCAGTCATAATTAATTGATACAGCCACATATAGTCAACAGCATAGATGAAAGAAAATTAGTGGCAAACCTTAGAATTGCTAAAAACCGGTCCAACACTTGTATCATGCGGATGTTGGTGTAAATCCTCCCTTGGGAAAGGCGAATTCCCTCCAACAGGGTTAAGCGCTGGGTCAGAGACGACCAATGCTCTTGAGTCAATTGACATCTGTCACAGAAACAGCAATTTTTACCTTCAATATCATAACATGCGTAAGCTTACCCATGTCAATGCATATTCTGAATGTCCACAAAGACAGGTAGGATTGGACATACGAGTTAAAATTTTCTGTCAGGATTAAGTTTTAATGGAAGGAAAAAGAATTCATAATGTATTTAATAACAATAGTTCCCAAATATATTACATATTTCACCAAATATACAGAATAACATGACAAAGAAGCATTAAGCTTTTACCAATCATATGAACTACTGACGAACTCCTAAAAAACAACACTTATACAAGGTATATAAATGCAAGTTCATATCACTGATCCAACCTGAGAAACTGTCTGCTATACAAACATAACCACGAATTTCAACATATATCGCTGAAGTTATAAATATAAAAATTCAAAATCAAAACAATCTTAGATTTGACAAAAAAGGGAGTGACACGGAGAACCACTAGAGAAACCTAAAAATCGCCAATTAAATTCTTCAAGACGACTCTAATTCCTCAAGTACAAAATTATCAGTAAGCCTAGAACTTAATAAATGTTTAAACAACACACTGAGAATGAATTCAATCCCTCAAACACAGACCAGAAGAAGAATTCAAACAAAATTATACATAAAAAAAAGAGAGAAAGAAAACTCATCATATAACATTCTTCATATCCACTTAGAAATATTCGTGAAAGCACCCTCAAAACTACATTGAATTGCAACTCAAAAAGTTAAAGAAAAAAAAATCGCATTGAATTACACAAAAGTCAAACGGAAAAGCAATTTCACTCTAAATTCATAGGGTTTTATCAGCTCAATTGTTGCAGAAATGGTATAGACGGTCCAAAATCCAATAAGTGGGAAAAAAAATGAAACATATAGCCAATTAATGCATTTTGAGAAGAAGAAAAAAAAGATAAAGGCGTGTACTGGATCAATGTCTATGGACATCCGCCGTCGCTCTCCGGTACTAAACATCGTAGGTCTTCTCGGCGGCGGTGGTGGCGGGCGGTGCAGAGAAAGTGAGAGTTGAACGATGAGTGAAGCGGGCGAAGTACGTTCTAAATACAAATAGCCCGCACACCTCAACCCGTCTAGATGGGTCGAATAGCAAGTGACATCGTGATTTGCTGCTACCGTGTGCTATCTCTGCCTATTTATTTATCTATTTATTTATTTATTGGTAGATGGGTCATATGTATTTGTTTTTAAATTTAAGTGCCGCACATTTTTTGAAATTTTGTGTCTATGGCTCGTACGATACATTTTTTCTACTTAAATTCAATTATAAATTATAATTCATCAGTGTTCTTCTCTAAAAAAAAACACATTACATCAATGCACATTATTCAGTTTACATCAATGCACATTATATAATGAGGCATAGCAAAGGAATAAACTTTATTTATTACTTTGTATCTTGTTTTTTTGTTATGAAAAATTCGGACAGGCTATATAAAATTTAGGATAGTCATATTTCCTTGGATAAGGGGTAATATTATACCCAAAGGAGGGTGCTATAATGTTATGCCACCTTTTACCTCTTTGGTCAAAAGACTTTTATACCTCTAATTTAAAACATTCGTAATCCAATTAACAAAATATAATAAGAGCAATTTAAACATTTCATATTTTAGCTATTTATTTCATACAAAGTGAATAAGATAAAAGTATAATATAAGGTGATATAAATATATTATCATTCAAAACAAACAAGATATAAAAGATGTGGTTTCCATTTTAATTAATCAATTTATATCTCATTATATTATTCATCCATTTAAATGGATAAAAAGCAAACACCTAAGTATTCATATTCAATAAACTCACCATTTACTGTCAAACCAATTTCATGTACAGGAGAGATTTGATTTAAGTGATAAATTATAATTGATAAAATAATTTAATTTAATCAAATATTTTGTTTGCATGATTAGGCATGTAATGGATAACTCGGCCCACGCCTTAATCACTATATTGGATAATTATTTTATCACCTTAAAATTGGATTCATTATTTAATTATACTTCAATTTATAATATAAAATTTCAAAAATACCCTTAAAAAAATATTATAGATTTTGTTTGTCTTCAATTTTATGTATTTTGCATGATTATAAAAAAATCTATTATTTTTTACATTTTATTCATAATTACCATTAAATTTATATTCTTATGCTCGTGAACATCTTCGAATTCAGATCCATAATCCGGAGTTGCAGAAAGATTTTGAATGCCAATATGAACTTCAAAGTTAAATTTGTTAGAGGGGTCTAATGTTCTAGATCCCAACTACCAAGTTTGAAAGATTATCTAGATCGATATATTGATATCCTGCATGTTTAGCTAGGATGAATTTTCGTCATCGTGGAGGGTTTTCTTCATGTTTCACACATCTGTTCATGATTAAAAAAGTTTTGTTTTCCCTCGAAAAAATCATAGGATCATTAACGGATTTATCAAACTCATTAATTTTTTCAATAATTTATGGAGCAAACTGATTTATCAAAATCAGAGGAAGTGTGTGTACAAGTATCTTCTAAGAGATGTCTGATTGTGTTGGATGATTTATGGAGCAAAGAACCCTTGCATGTTGCATCGCTTGAAAATCTATTCCCAGTCTCCCAGACATCAATCGTAATGCCTTGGTGACAACTGGGCTAGTAGAAGCGATCAGCTTTCGAAGAGATGATTCTTACTTGAAAATGCAGTTGTGAAGAGTTGTTTGGTGGAGCAAAAGGGTTGTACCCCCTCAGTGAAGTGTGACGGCTTTCCTCTTCTAATCCTCACATTGGCAGACCAACTACTCAAACTCGACATGTCCGAAAAGTGCTACAACGATGTAGCCTGAGGGAAACAAAAATCAGTTTTCAAGAATGTGCTCTTTTGCATTATCAACTTGAGAGACTGAAGGTGGACTTTGAAATGGAGTGCAATTAGATGTATGAAGTAATATTTACGGTGAAGAGCAACTGAATTGAAAATGTGTATTTTTTTCAATTAGTAGATTCGGATCATCTACAAAGATTAGTGTGTGTATGGGTGAATGTCCACTCCAAAGAATTAACTAAAAACCTCAAGACAAACTTGACTTCCCATTGAGCTTGATTAAGTGGCCCAATAATGTTAAAGACGTACCTCTCATTGGCTCAAGTGGTTCTTGTAGTTATGAAGTGTTTGGGACTCCGCCGAATATAATGATACCTGAATTTTTTATTAAAACTTATACGTGAGAATATATTTTACTGCACGTAGGCAGGATTTGAATCTAAAACTTCTCAATAAGGAAAGTCTAATGGTGCCTTAATTTTGCCCTTTAAGTTAGACTTCATCAACATAATATCTAACCATGAAAAACTAAAATAAGTCAATGTTATATGCTTATAAATTATTACTTATAGGATAGTTTCAGTAATATCCCCATTTTACAAATTTGAGATTACATTCAAACATTCACGAATAAATATTAATTTAGTTTTTGTTTTTTCTATTTTTCCGGCATCTGGAAAGAAAACGTGAACATCACTATGTACCAAGAGATGACGTGGGCATTGACGTCAACTAAAATTTAGTGGCAAATTATTAAGCTATGTTGTTTAGTGTGCAATTGAGCACAAAATCAAATTCCAAATTATTTTTTTCGATTGCCGAAAATATTGGGATGCCACTTACAAAATTAGAAAATTCTGGCATTTGTTTACAATATTTTGAAAATGAAATATCATATGATAAGTATAAATAAAAAGTGTAATGTTTTTATAACAAATGTTTAAGTATATTATGTTTTTATATTTCTTTTAATTCAAAAAGCTATACAGGTCCAAAATAAGACAATATAGAGCTATTTTTTTATATTAATTCAAATCTCATTTTATTCAATAATCGAATCCTCACACAAGAAATACAATTGATATATATTTTATATGCATATCATCCATGTAACAGTATACTAAGATTTATAAGAAAAATCAAAAATATATTTGTAGGTGGAAAAACAATCACAAATATTATTGCTTCTCACATGAAAACAGATTGAACTTTTTACTCCAATGTTCACATTATGGCTCGAGAGAAAATTTACTGTAATGAAAAGTTGCTATGGACCGTTACATGAAATCAGATTAAATTATGAATTATTTGTTTCTTTTTTAACTGAAACCGATAAACCGTGCCCTTTTCAAACGATAAAAAAATTGTCTTCAAAATTTAAAAATCACCATCCCTATTTAATTCATTTTTTGTATTTTTTGCACAATAGATGAGATCCAAAATTAATAAAAGTACATGGATAATGCATATTATTCATCAACCCAGTGAATCCACATTCAAATACCCCAAATTAAGAGCGCAAATTGGGTTTCTTTTTTTCTTGTGAACAAGAAATTAGATTTAAAAAACATAAACAGAAAATATTGAATGGAGCAGCCCTAATTTGTCAGCCGCGGCTTCTTCTTCTTCTCCTTATCTTCCTCCCTCTGCTCCATTTTTCTCTCTTCTTCGCATTCTTCCTGCAAAATATCTCCAGTTGAAGGGTTCCAAGATCAAGATTGAGCTGGTAAATAAATAAATAAATTCCCCCTTGGCCATCTCTATCATCTCTCACGCTCTCTATTCTCTGGTCATCTCTCGTCTCTCACTCTATCTAATTCTCCGCAGGACAATTTCTCGCTCTTTAACTCACCTATCTACAACCACTACCGCCGCCTAAGCCCCCGTTGTCGACCGACTATTTAAATTGGTTCTGTCGCCGCCTTCACCCTCCGTGGACTTGTGCTTGCCGCCCTCTTCTCGGCCTCAACTCAACAACATCAACAAGCCTAATTCTATTTGTTCATCAGGTCAATTTCTTCTTCTCCTATGTTCAATCTTTCTTCTTTAGCGTCGCTTCATCTTCTTCTTCTTGTTCCCATCTCATGTCCCACTCTTTGTTGGATTTTGTAGTGAAATTTGCAATTTTGCGATTTCTGTAATGAAATCTCTAAGTTTGCTCGTTTTTGTAATGATAACGAATATTTATACGATAAAATTGTTTATTGGAGCCCAAATCATAGTACCACTTTCATTTATAATCCAGTAGTTAAATGAAACATTTAATATCCAATGAATAAATTGATATAGATATAGAAGGTTTGACAGATTACACAACAGATGAATAATAGATAAATTGATGACTGCTTTGGCTGTAAAACAGCCAAAACATGACAGATAGATATAAATGTGCACTTGATACAGATATATTGCAGTGTTCAGTCAGCTTGTTCGCCAACGTAGTATTTTTCTCATGATGCAATGAATTGATATGCTGTGCCCTTTCTGTTAGGATTCATATTTCTATCATTTGCAAGCGAAAGATCAATGCAACACTTATATATGGTCAAAATTGTTTTATGATATAGCTGATCAATGTTTTAGAGTTGGTACTTTTGTTGAATACTTTTTATGATTTATTTAACTATTCAAAATTTCGGTTTGCTCCATGCCAAACCCGAAATTACAGTTTAGGTTATGTTTGGCTTAAGAGGAGAGATTCACAATAATTGAATTTCTACCTTGTGTTAAAAGTGTATTTTCTGGATTTTGTCTGCTTTGTCATCTTTGATCTCTCTATGATTTCTTGAGAGGTAAACTTATTTGGAGATGAAGAGAGATTTTGGTAGACTCTTCACTCAATCAATAATATGACTTGAATTATGCTCTTCTCTATTTTTTTTAACACTTTAAAAATCTGCTCTATCTGCTGAAAGTAGATGGTAATATATTTTAATTTTTAAAGTACATGTTTTGCACCTCAAACCAACAAATATTGCACATTGATATGAAAAAGACATTTCATGGTCACACTTGTCTAGTTTGTGGTTATTTCAGAAATGATGAAAATAATCACAATAGTTGGTGCTACATAGATATAGATTATGATATTTCCTGATAAATGCTTGAGTGGACAGTTTTCATTTGGAGATTTTAATGAGGAAAAGGATGATGGAAAATGTGATCATTCATCTAGTCCAAACCTTGTTATTAAGTTTAGTCACTGGGAAATCTGTTTTAGCTGATTGTCTCTCCAGTGCTAAATGGTTAATCTTTTCAATATGTTATCCTTTTCCAGTGTCATGGAGCACGGGTCATTCCAGGATCAATCACAAGCAACATTCTCGTTGACAGATGAAGACCATACTCTAGCAAACTCAGTTAGATATATTCTTAATCAAGAGTAAGTTCTACCACTCTTATATCACAAATGTGAGTTGAGGGGTGATGTGGTGAATGCGTTCTTCATGTTTGGTGCCAACTGTTATTTTTCTTATTCATTATCGCCGTCAGAGAACCCTAACAAGGAATAAATGTCCTTGCAGCCCAAGAGTAACATTTGTCGGCTACAGCATACCACACCCTTCTGATGCTCGGGTGAACATAAGAGTGCAGACTACTGGTAAACTCTGCTAAACTTTCTTTGGAATGATATAAAATCACGCTTGGTTAATAATGCTATTGAGAATTTACTAGTAACTGGCACGCTCGAATAGTTCCAATAGATGCTCATAATGATTTAAAACTTCTCTTTTCTATGTTCAAATTATCAGGCAACTGCTACTCATCTATCCAAGCAAACGTTTCCCTTTCCTTTGTTTGTGAATATTTGCATTTTTGTACAATGTCCGTAGGTGACCCAGCACGCGAGGTATTGAAAGATTCGTGTGAGGATCTAATGCTTGTATGCAAGCATGTTACGAGCACCTTTGATCAGGCTATTACGGAGTTCAAGAGTAAGCAAGGCATAGAATCCATGAATATTTCACCCTAATATACATGGTGTGCCCTTTTAAGCCATGTTTCTATGTAGAAGAAGTTATCATATAGAGAAATCTTAACTATCAATGTTTTGATTTCTGTTGCTACCATTTTGTGATTATTTCGAACTCTTCAAGTTGGATGGAGATTATTTTTGGCAAACAAATATTAATTGATATTATTGCAACATATGATGTCAGATTGCAAATAGAGATTCAAGAGCACATTCATTCATGAATATTAGAACAATTGCTAAGTTTTATTAGATTTTTGAGTGGTTGAAGTTGTAGTTTAACAAGTAACAAACTCATCATCCAAAAAAAATAAAAAAAAATAGTAACGAACTCATTAAGTTAAAATCATTCGACATTTAAAGAGCGCCAATGGTTTTTCGATTTTGTTATTACAGATTGTGTAATTATTAATTAGTATAAAGTATACAGTGAGATTATGTAGGATGTCTGTATTTTCATGACCTTTTTTGCAGTTTAAGCATAACTTTAATAATTAATCTGTTGCAATTTATTACAGTTCCATGCTTATCCTCTGACTTGGACGAAATTAAAGTGATGTTCTCTCTTTATTAATATGAATCTAAAATCTGGCAAAAAGGGAAGGAAAAAGTTGTTGGACTCTATTCTTATAGAAATTGGTTTCATAGCGAATATTATGCAATGGTGAATTAGCTTAATTAACCGAATTTCATTTTCTTCATCCATCAATGGCTGGAAGTCGTGCGACATCTCTCTCTCTTTCTCTCTCCTTGCATTTTAGGGGTCTTCGACTTCCCGATGTTGACAGCTGTGTGCCCACTGGCCACGGCAATTCGAATAATAGACCCAAGAAATAATTAAAATCTATATATATGAAAGCTAAACCGTTTTCCTCCGTAACTTTTCTTCCGAATTTAGCAATGTGTTATTTAGTTTACTATATTATTACTTATTAATTACTAAATCAAATCTTTTAGAGTGTCGGTGTTCATGAATCTATAAATAAATATTATTACTATAGACATAATTTTATTAATGTATATATGACTTATTTATAAAAATAATATATATGTAATTCATATTAAATATATAGATATTTTTTTGTAATTGAGTTCATTCATATAATATATATGATTTTTTTTAATTAAATATTGTTGATCATACTCTCTCTATTATGATATTGATTATTATATATATATTAATAATTTTTAATATTAATGTATAATTATATTATACACCACACAAGATGGATATGTGTGTGTATTTAATATAATATATGAATTATCAACAAATAAAAAATTTATAAATTTCTTTTTAAATGTATTTTTTTATAATTTATTAGAAGTTATTTTATATAACCTATTAGATAGTCCAATACTTTTTTTGTTGGAATTATAGATATTTTTTATTATTATTTTTAATTGATTTGCAGCGTATGCTAAGTATGATCTTTTTTTATTTATTATAATTTATAGGTTATTTCCTTTTTCATATATTTAATTAGGTTTGTAATTAACAATTTGTTATATTTTAGTCTAATAATTGACTTTTTCTCTTATCATGTACTCGATTTATCCCACTCTACATGTTGTTTATTTAAATGCATCAATCATCTCAATTCTTATACAAAATGATAACTTTTGAATGACTTATTATAATATTAGACTTAAAATGTCATTTAAAAAAAAAATTAAAAGTAACATTATTTATTTTCTCATACTTGAATATATGATGAAAAAATTAGTATTTTTTTATGTATATCACACTTATTTATTTATTAAATATTTAATTAAAATATTAGCGGTCACTAATTATATTTTACATTTTTCATCTAAATTTTTGTCACAAACATATATCAGAGTGTTTTTGCATGCGTTTGTTTTCCTTGTGAATGAACATGTACAGAAAGATTAATTTTTCAAATTAACATAATGAGTTATTTTATTTTCATTTTTTATATCTACTATTTTTTGAATAATGTCTTTTTTATCACAGTGAATCATTTATTTATATATGCACATAAAAGATATTAATAATAGTAAAAAAATATCTTATTTTTTTTGAGAAATTTTATTTTTAAATCAACTTCTTTTTAATAATTAGTTGGTATTATTTTATTTACATATATATATGTATATATATATGTATATATATATGTATGTATATATATGTATGTATCTTAGTTAATGTGTTATCAACGAAAAAGAAGAAGACTGCATTTAATTTCATTTTTTTTTCAAAAATTATTTTTATAATAACTTAACACAATTTTAATTTTAGTTTAAAAAATTATACATTAATATTAAAAAATTTAAAAATGATCGAATCTAATTATTAACAAATGAGTATAAGATGATTAGGTATTTCAGAATAAATTTAGTTATGCATTATGTACAATGAACTATGTTTTCATATATATGATTTTGTTAATATTCTAGAAAATTTGTGGAATTATTTGCAATGTCTATATAAATTGTTATTGTTATTAGTTTCCAATTACTTGAACATAAATTGTATAACAATTATAATTTTTTTAACATAATAATCATAAAAATAATATCACGAGTTTGTAATACGAAATAGCAAACAATTACATATATATGATTTAATGCTATGTGCAATATACACTAAATTTAGTTGGAATCGATGTGTGGGCAATATTTAGGGTATATAAAACTGGCAAACATTTCCAATATGTTAATTTTAATTATATATTAAAACGTTCATCTCACTTCGCTAATATCAAATAGATTGTCTCCACACACTAAAGACACTTGACATGCAATATTTTAAAATACTAAACTTATAATTTATACAACTAAAAAATTTGCACAACATAAATTTACTTACAAAAAGAAAATATTATTATTATTTTATATAACTTTATAAACTCTAATTACAAATTTGACAATAAAATACAATTCAATTAGATGCTCTCTCTCCAACTAATATGTTGAGAGTTTAAATTATCATAAGAAAAAATGAGGAGCCATCATTAATTGACTCTTTGAAAAAATAAAAGAAAAAAAAATATATTTTTAAATTTGGTACACATATAATATTTTCTATGCATCATAAGAAGAAAAATCTAATTAATACAAAAGCTGAACGAATCCATGAGCCTCCATCTCTCTCCATTTTAGGGGGCTATAGGCTTCCTATTTTATGGAATCTAGTGGCTATAGAATTATAAGATTAAGAATTGAATTTGAAAGCTATAAGGATAAAATGATATATAAATTATTATTTTTATTATATTTTATTTAAAGAGTTATAAAAAAAAAGCTATGAATATCATCGTTCTTTTCAAAATTTTGGAAGTTTCGATTTGAGACCAAACCGTGGGCAATGCTATGGCCTGAAAGTTGACCAAACAAGTAGGGACCTCGATTAGAACCACAAAAATTACTAAAATAGATTCAAATTGCAACTATCATCATGCCTGGACGGGACCGCCCTTGTTACACTAATTTGGGTGAAATAGGTGCCAAAATAATTGATTCATTCTTTTGAAATTGTTGTACAACAGAAGCTATATCATTATTTCTTAAAAAAATGGTTATACATAATTGAAGGTAAAAAAGGATTTGCACCAAAACTATTTACTTTACAAATTAAAAAAAAATGCAAAACTAGATAACAATTAGCAACAATAAAATTAATCATTTGGCAGTGGAAGGCCATTTATTTATTCATGTAGATATGTCATATGGGTGTAACGAGTTAGTATCAACGTTACCCTTAATAGCCTTTGTGAGGCCATTTTCTCTCCTCATACCAACTTTCTCATGATTTTCTACCACTCTAATTGTGCTCCTACTTTTTATTTAATTCAGTCCTTACAATCTCTTTCAATAATAGCATCTTTCCACTATCCTCTTTCCTTGGTTGTCATTACATTATATATGAAGTTAAATTCTTGAATATTTGCCATTGTTCCAACTTCCATGAATAGTCCCCACGAAGGGAAGCCATGGGAAAAGGCTGCTGCTGCTTCGAGGACGCCGGCGGCCGCTCGTCCGCGCTGCTAGGATTGGTGGTGGCGCTGGCGCTGGCGATCATGCTGTTTTTTCTGTGCCAACCTCCTCGTGTTAGAAGATACAAACTTTGCTGCCATTATCCATGTTAAATTCTTAACTCTTTTTTCATTTATTTAAATTGTATGTAGAAGTAGTGAATTTTATGGGTTTTTGCTCTTCGCACATGAGATATATATGCTTTCCAATTAAGTACATATGTTAAGTTCTGTGTCAATCTTTTTTATTTTCTACGGACTTTGGCACTTAGACTTTTTTAATTTGCAGTTTGTTAAGGAAAAATGGTCATTTAATTAACATGGATGATAGTCAATCAGACTGTAAATTTATCGGCTGAGTTGATCAAATTTTTATTTTGCTGTTTGATTGAAGTGCCACAATCTTTTTTGTTTTTGTTTTTTGTTTTTTGTTTTTGTTTTTTGTTTTTAAGTGGAAGTACCACTATCTATTAGATTATATGGGACTCCATGAATAAAAATCTGGAAATATTCCTTTGGCGATTTTTTTTTTCCTATTTGTCTTTTCCTTTTTTGTCTTTCTCCTATGTCACTTTTAATTAGCTACTCTTTATTACCCCACTAAATAGAATAATCATTAAGAAAATTAATATCAACAGTGATCATCACGAGTTACACGCAGCTCTCATTATTAGGTCGACTCATGTTGATATTAAGAGAGGATTATAAAAGAGTCACGCTTCTGTGGGAATGCGCGCGCGCAGAGAGCGCGGGTGAAATCTGGTATTGATCCGATCTGACCCAGGCTTTTTTTTTTATTATTATTATTCACGACCAGACTTTTACAATATAATAAAGGTGTGTGTTGACATAAGTCCATAATCATGTTGTGGCACAGTGGTAAAACCTTATGTATTCAAACATCAAGACACGGTTTTGATTCATGTGCAAGGCGATTTTGCATAGATTTTTACCAGTCTTTTATCTTCTATTTTTTTACCCACAATTTATCCTAATACTTTTATTAAAACTAAATAATTTTTTACTATTTATAAATATAATTTTATATTCTCTTCGTCCCACTAAAGATGTCTCACTTTTCTTATTGGGTTGTCCCAACAAAGATATCACATTTCCATAGTAGGGGAAAAAAATTATATTTTAAACAACTTTTTCTCTCACATCATTAATACATCCAATATTTTTTTTCTCTTACATTATTAATTTTCTCTCATAATTAATATATCAAACAACGTTCTCTTTTTATTTAAATACTTTAAACAAAAGCTCATAAAATCTCGTGTCATCACAATATGTGACATTTTTATTAGGACGAATGGAGTAATACATATCATAAAATCAAAAAAGACTTTTTAATACCAAATAATATTTTCAAATTTATATTCTTAAATTTATAAATTAGATTTTACTTACATATAAATAAGATTTTTTATAAAATCAAATAAATTTTTTTTATAGGACAAATAATTTTATTTAATAAAAAATAACACTTTCAGATGTTTTATTAGTAAATGATAATTTACTTACATATAAATAACAGATTTGTATAAAATAAAATAAAATAAAAAATTTCTTTAGATCAAATGAGACTTTTATACATTTTATTTGTAATGAGACTTTGATTAAATTCAAAATAATATTTGCCCATAAAATCAAATAGAACTTTAACTTTTTTTTGGAATGAAAATTTAATTAAATATAAACCAAATTTTTTGAAAATAAAAGAAAATTCTTAATAGCACATTAGACTTTAAGGCCCAGTTTGGTACCCATGTTAAGGTCATGTTAGGATATAATATCCTGGCCCAACAGTCTTATTTGTGTGTTTGGTAGCTTGGTTAATTTTTATCTCGGCCCG
>JAYDZE010206313.1:0-20856 GCA_034509125.1 Monilaria moniliformis
AATTCGTCGAAAAATAAATTAGATGTTATATAATTTTCTTTTGTATTTAAAAATGTATAACTTTAAAATATAACAATATTTCAAGATGTATTAGTTTTAACATTATTTTTAATTTTTTGCGTGTTATGTATTTACTTGTCGCACAACTCGCCATTGGTGCAATGTAAGATAAAAGTTCTCAATATAGGAATTTTTTTTAAAATTCCATGAATGGATAAGACGCGAGACCATCTCGCGTCTTCACTTAAGTGAAGACACATGATGGTCTCGCGTCTCCATAAGACGCAAGACTGTTTCGCATCTTCAATGAGGAGCACATTGTGCAATGGTTATTCATTTAGCCTTACACACTGAAGGTCCTGGGTTTGATTCTTGATGGGAACAATAATTCTTACTTTTTGTTTATTCCCCTCTATTATTGGTAATTTCATCATTAATTATATTTCATGATGATATTTACGCTGAACTTATTATAAAATGAGTTTGTGGTGTAATGGTTATTTCTTTAGCCTAATACACGTCTTGGGTTCAATTCTTGATAGTAACAAATTTATTTACGTTTTTGTTTATCTCACTGAACAAAAAAATTATGAATTACAATCATGAATTGTTTTTTATTAGGAATCAAATCCAGGACTTCAGTGTGTAAAGCTAAAAGAATGACCATTGCACCACGTGCTTCTCATTGAAGACATGAAACAGTCTTGCGTCTTATAGAGACGCGAGACCATCTCGCTTCTTACCCATTCATGAAATTTTAAAAAAAAGTTCTCATATTGGAAACTTTTATCTTACATTGCACCATATGGAGAAAAAAAACATAATCACCCCTTAATTTGATCCACTATGCCACAACTAATCCACGTTGAGCCCATGTCGCATCGCATTAAAGATAATACTATTATTATTTTTAAATATTTATGAGATTCAAATATGTAACTTTGTAATTATAGATATTCATAATGGCCTACTTATAATAATATTGATTACTCACTAGTCACTTATTTGTATAAGGGTATTAATCCATTGTTATTTGATAAAATATGGATTTCAATTTTTTAAAATTACAAGTAGTCTAAATTAAAATAATTAAAGTAGTATAACACTTTATCACTTGAGTTAGGCTTCATTAATATAAAATTTGTAATTTATTAAATTAGTTTTAAGCCATGGAAAAGTGGTGTTGAATTAACATCCAATCCCCCACCAACAACTCAATAAAAAGCAAATCTGAAAATTTGTTTGTCAATAAAATTTTTTTGGATCATATTCATGGCTGATCCTAATACACCAAAAGCATATTTTGAAAAAATGGAAACGCTTAAGAAAAGCACCGAAATACCACCAAACCCTCTTTGACTTTGTTGGCTTTGTGGGAAGGGAATTGGGTAGCTTTCACCCTTGCTACATAATTGATTTCGACTTAACATGAGAATCGTGTAACAACTTCAAATTTCGGTACAATTACATTTTAATAGTACTTCCATTTTAAAGGGGACATATTTTTATAAAGAAAAAAAATAGTCATTTTGAAATTGAGCACAACAAATTCATGTTATGAATATCTACTTTAATGACAAGAGAAGGTCCAATCCAATAGAGTGGTTATCCAATATGCACATGAGATTTGGGCTCCCAATCATCTTCATATATTACTTAAACGTGTTCATATTAAAGTTTGATGAATCTTATCCACTTACTAAATAATGAATAGTGAATAGCAAAAACAACTCAAAAACAAACAATAAAAGTGATTTATTCAATTTACTTACCAATGAAATCCTCAATATTTTATTATCTTCTTTCCCCAATAAATGCAACATTTTCTTCATAGTTTTTGTCCCTTGTAGGGCGGTTTAACATTAAAGCCAATAAAAAATTCTCCACCATTAGTTTTTAATACTTCCAAAGTTTAAAACAATCACACTTTCCTTCCCTTTTCGTCCTTTCCCCAATTAAAAATAAATCACAAAAACAATGGTATATTCCTTGTTGAATTTTTAAATAAGTGGGACAGATTATTTTAAAAGGCAAAATACTTTTGCACCCATCTTGTTCCTTTCCCACCAATCATGGTTCATTAGCACACGCATAAGTGGCATCCTTTGTTATTTTACTTGAAAAATAAGCCCAATCTTATTCCTAATATTTCGCATTTTTTTTTCCTGAGTCTATTAATTTATGAAAAGGACTTGGTTGCTCGTCGGTCGGCCCAGATACGACCCGGACCCGATCGAAACTCAATTTCGAATTCGACTCGAACTCTACCTATGGCCCAGATTTATGATCTATTTTTATAAAAATTACATTTATTATCAATCAAAGTAGTATTTGTATCGAATAAAAATAAGTATTGTAAAAGTTATTGTTGTTATAAATAAAAATCACTGTTATTATTAATACAAGTAATTGAGTTAAAAGTTATTCTTCTTGTATATAAAAATTACTATTTTAATAAATAAAAATTATTTTAAAAAAATAAAATTAGTTTAGGATTAGGACGGATCAGATTTGGCCCGAACTACGCACACAGTGCACGAGCCAGCATATGAGTGCGCTCGTAATTTATTTAGAGTGTCAACGGAACCCAAACAAAGTGTAATTGCAAATGAATATGTAATGTTGGGCCTTTCACACAATTAAAAGAGATGGAATATTGAAATGAGCAAAATTGTGGGATTATTTGGAGTCTAAATACCTTAATATGTTCTCAACTATCACATCTTTTGCAATTATACTTTTATTATAAGTATAGATTTTGAGTATCTGATCAATTAATATTGAAATTACAATAAATTATGCAAAATTATCAACACTTACAAATTGAATAGAAACATCATGATTTTGACGTGACTTGATGTAGAAATATGCATGTAAGAGTGAGCAATTTTAAAGCTATAAGTTAAAAGAATGTCGTTTTGAGGCTAGACTAAACTTACATATCATTCGAAAATTTTATTTTCACATGTGTATTACAGGTCAATTTAGTTCAAATTTTATTTAGCTTTCAGGTATAGATAAAATTATTTTGGAATAGATTTGAATATATTCATATAGTTTATGTATCAATTGATCAAAATACTCAAAATTGATAGTTTTAGGATATAATTTAAAAAGGGATTGATAGTTTGGAGTATGTATAAGTATTTGGCTGGTACTTAGGTTATAAGTAGGACCATCTACACTGGAAGCATTCTATCAATTCTGGTATTCATCATACAATTTACGCGCATTTATATGATGTGTGGCTATTATGTGTGAATAACTTACAGATATCGTATTGGAATCTATAATTTATTATAAAATGTGTAGCTATTATGTATGAATAAGTCATAGATGTCATATTAGAATCTAGGATTTATTCTTTATGGTTAAATTTCTATTGTACTTCATATATTTAAAATTAAACTTATATTGCACAACCGCATATAATCAATTATTCAAAATTTAAGCTGCTGAAATGAGCATGCAACATAAGTGCAGGCGGTTTTAACATGTTTCTACGCAATAATTTACAAATACACATTTTATGTAATGAGCTAGGCCTAGGATCGAAAATGCAAGCAACACATTCACATTCACATTCACACATTTTGAATAAGAGTCGAGCCACTCCCATCACTAGACGATCACAAAAGAAAAGATTTTATGTGTTATCAAATGTACCACTCTATTAAATAAATCTATCCATCAAATATTAATTTGAGGAGTCAAAGACATCACGTGGAAGCATTCTCGTATTCTTGAATATGAAAATATTAATTTGATTTGTTTGGATATTCGACACGGCTCCTTACGCCGTGTTTGGTGATCTCCATCACATTGTGCTTAGGGCTAACTGAGCTCAGTTTGTGAGCCCGACTTTTAGAGGACCATCCAAACAGAGAACTTACCAAAACAGATATTAAAAACAAGCAATTATTTTGCAATCTTTCGCCATTGAATACTTTACCAATCAAAAGATCTAATAAACAATTACTGTTCGGATTCAGTCAGTACGATACCTCCCTTTTCCCTCCAATCATTCTCCATTATGTGTGCTTTCTCCCTCTAAACCACTCCACTGGTGTCCCGCCGGGAGAAGAGGAAGTTAAAGAGTAGAAGAAAACAATTCCTCTGCTTCTAAGAAACTGTCTCTTTGAGGGTTTTGTGTTTTTGTGAATTTTATTTCCTTCGACCTATCTTTTCCACCTAGCCTTTAGATTTTTCTTTTTCTTGTGTTATTGTTGGGGCCTCTCTCTCTCTCTCTTACATCTTCTTTTTTGGCAGTTAGCAGTCTTGTTCATGAGGTACTATCTTTCGTTTTTCTCTGTAAGATTTTTGGGAATCTGTCACTAATTGTGTGTTTTTTTTTTATATTATCTCTATTGTTATTTTCTCTAATATTTTTCGCGATTTAAGGTGTGGGCTAATGTGCTAAATTTGTAATTAGATAGATTTATGGTAAAGTTTCTATTTTTATGTGGTTTACAGTACTAAACCTGTGATCCTTTCTTGGATTCATTAGGTTTTTGCATGTGGTGGAGTGGTAAGTCGTCAATTTCAAGTGGGTTGCATGAATTATTATTGTCTTGTTTTCGTGATTTGGGGAATTGATCATGTTTGTCGATATTTTGTTCCGGGCTTCAATTTTACTGTTTGGAGTTGATCTTTATGCTTTTTCATTTGCTTCAATTTGATTTTCTAATCGAGCTATCGAGGCGATAATATCTGTTCAATTCTTTTAATACTGTTTGATCTAAATTAAATGTTGATTTGGCTGGAATTATTCAATTTTTAAAATTTTCTATATTTGTTGCTTTTTTTTACTTAATTGGTTTCGCGTGGTCGATATGTTTGATAATTGATTTGCCTGCTACCTGTTGTTATCTTGGTGTGGCGCAAAGTAGGTAATTAAATTTGCTTTATGTGCATGTGCTACTTTATTGCCTGCATATTTGTTGAGTTTGTTTCTAAAACAAGTTTCTTTTTTATCTTTCTTTCTTATTTTAATAAATTTATTGCAAAGTTTCATTCTGCTGTATTAGGTTTAAACATATATCTATTGCTTCTCTTTTGGTTGGTGTGCTTAGTGTGACTGTCCATGTTGATCATCTTCTAGTTTTGTTACACTAATTAGTTATTTTTAAAAATTAGTATTAAATAAGGATTTCACTTCCAATTTATATGAGCTTTGTCTATTTTGTTTATGAACTTGCCCAATCCAGAGCCGGCATCATACTTCGTTGCCATTTAGCTGTTTTTGCATGAAGTGATTTCAATGGAGCAATCAAAAAATCATTTTGCTGGTAAGTGCTAGGGCTCCATCATATGTATTTGGTTTCAATACATTCATCATTGCTTAAATCTGTATATGTAGGTCCTTTGAAAGCCCCTTTCCCGAGTGTTTCCGATAGAGAGAAAAGTGCATGGAAACTTCCAAATGATGCCAGTGCGTATCATGCGTCTACTGATGCTAGTCTGTTTTCTACCTCTTTGCCTGTCTTCCCGCACGTGAAATGTGAGCACAAGCAATTCTGTTATTAAAAAGTTGCGTTTGCAATAAGCTCTTAGTTTGATGCCTTTTGATCTGCAGTTGGTTTTAATGAATCTGAACGAGTGGAGTCAATTGATGATGGCTTCCCTAGCCTTACTAAAGGTCGTGTGGCGGATGAAGTTAAGGATCTGCTCGAAGATATTGAACCAAATACCATGGGCATGGGAAACCTTCTTCCTGGTGACGAAGACGAACTTTTTGCTGGCCTAATGGATGATTTCGATCTTAGTGGGTTGCCGACTCAACTTGAGGAATTGGATGACGATTTTTTTGGAAGTGGAGGGGGTCTGGAAATAGAATCTGAGAGTCATGAGAATCTAGTGAATGGTATATCGAGGTTAAGCACGTTGGATGGAATTAGTGGAAGCACAATTGCTCCTTATGGTTTCACAAATGGTGTTGCAGCTGTCAGTGGCGAACACCCATATGGAGAGCACCCGTCAAGGACGTTATTTGTTCGCAATATCAACAGTAATGTGGAGGACTCCGTGCTGAAGTCTCTCTTTGAGGTATTGCTTGCTATTTTCAAGATTATTTATATGTGCTGGCACCTCATCTTTCTAAAATTGACGCTGACCATTTCATAGCTATGCTTGCTTTTTGCCTAACTTATCTGGTATATTCACCCAAGTTTGTATCTTGTTTGCATATATCCATCTGGTTAATTAATAGAGAATGTGAATTTTTTAATGCTTAGATGCATGTGAGAACACGAAGCTGAAATCCCTTTATAGCAGCTGATTGCTGTCCAAAATGCTTTAGATTCTTGGAGTTTTCATCTCGTACCGGTTGAATGATAATGTCACTAAGGGTTCCAGTTTCTGCAACATCATGTGAATAAGATGGTAGATAATGTAGGAAAACATAATCAACAACTTTTGGCCTATGGAGATGGGGGAAATAGTTGTTTCTGGTAGTTTTTAATTCTTTAATTAGATAAATTAGTTTGACTATCCATATAGGTCGCCACTGTCTTTTTGTGTGAGTAGTTATTTATATCTTATGCTCCCATAGCAATTAAAAAGCAACTCCTTTATAAATGTACTTGATTATTTTACCATCATAATCTTGGTAAAGGAGCTCATGAAAATTTTGATAAGACTGAAGAAGTTCTTGTTTTGATAATTGCTACTATAAAAAGCTCGATTGTTCCTGTTCCATGTTGCTCTATCATATTTCTCAAACCAACTTTGATAGTTTTCACACTTCTTCATGAAGTCAAAAGCACAAAAATAACTACTTTATATAAATCTTAATGCGATGCCTAGTTTAGTAGTATATTTATCTCAATTTGTTCTTTGATTGGGATTTCGATATTTAACTTAGGTTTGCAGACACTGTCGAGACAGTTTTTTTACCAATTTTAGTGAGAAAGCTTCCTGATTAGAAGACCCATGTGGTTTTGATTTACAATAGATTTCTTCTCTTCTTCTACAATTCTTGAACGTTTATGAGATTGAACTTTTTATCTATATTATACTGACATGTTACCAC
Organism: Monilaria moniliformis; assembly: GCA_034509125.1. Classification (NCBI taxonomy): domain Eukaryota; kingdom Viridiplantae; phylum Streptophyta; class Magnoliopsida; order Caryophyllales; family Aizoaceae; genus Monilaria; species Monilaria moniliformis. The sequence continues at coordinate 7,031 of JAYDZE010206313.1, forward strand.
TTTTTTCTCTTTCTTGTTTTTCTTTCCTTCAAATAGCAATTTGGAGATATCAGAACTCTTTACACTGCATGTAAACACAGGGGATTTGTGATGATATCTTACTATGATATCAGAGCTGCCCGAACTGCAATGCGTGCACTACAGAGCAAGCCTTTGAGACGAAGAAAACTCGATATTCATTTTTCGATTCCTAAAGTATGAATTAAAATACCATTTCATTTTAACAACATAATACGTTGCTGACCGAATAACCTTCTATAAACTATTATTTCCTGCTCTTGCAGGATAACCCATCGGAAAAGGATGTTAACCAAGGCACTTTGGTGGTGTTTAATTTGGATGCATCTGTGTCCAATGATGACCTTCGCCAAATATTCGGAGCTTATGGTGAAGTTAAGGAGGTATGATGTTTCCGAGGAGTATCTGCTTGAGCTCATTATGTACATTTTTCTTCTACCCGGAGCACCTCCGCTTCTTTTGACCGAACTACTATCCGTGTGTGTTGCACTAAATGCAGATAAGGGAAACGCCTCATAAACGGCACCATAAATTCATCGAGTTTTTTGATGTTCGAGCTGCAGACGCAGCTCTAAAGGCTTTAAATAGAAGTGATATAGCTGGAAAACGCATAAAGCTTGAGCCAAGCCGGCCTGGTGGAGCCCGTCGGAGGTGTACCCTATATTCATTTTAAAAGACGACATATTATGAACCATTAAAGAGTTTCGGATCTATTAGTTTCTATTACTACCTATGGAAATCCACCGCGATCTAATAAAGGGGCATTGTTTCCTCTCTTTTTTTGTTGTTGCACAGCTTAATTCAGCAACTTAGTCAGGAGCAGGAGCAAGATGAAGCTCGAGCTTTCCTTCACCAAGTTGGTTCTCCTTTAGCCGATTCTCCTCCAGGCAACAATCTTTTACTTGTTTCCATCACGATTTTTATGTTTTGCATGAAGCAAAATGATTAAAAAAATCTTTGCAGGTAGCTGGACCAATTATGGCAGTCCAGTTGAGCGCAATTCACTGCATGGTTATAGTCCGACACCAAAGTTGGGAAGTCTGAGCCCTGTGGGAAGCAGCCACTTAACGGGCTTGGCTTCTATTCTCCCATCCCATGCATCAAATCCTGTGAAGATTGCGCCAATCGGTAAAGATCCGGGAAGGATGACTCATGCAAACCAGGTCGTCAGCAAGGCTAACAATGGCCAAGGAGTGGCTTTTCAGAATCATTATTTGGTTCCCGATCCCAAATTAAGCTCCAGCCCCGGGCCCGTCTCACCGTTTGATTATTCCAAGCCATCTAGCGTCGGGACGCTTTCTGGTCCTCAGTTTCTTTGGGGAAGTCCCTCTGTCCAGTCCGAGCACGCCAATTCGTCGGCATGGTCGTCTTCATTGAAGGCCCATCCTTTTCCATCCAGTGGTCAGGGAGTTGGTTTTCCTTATCCTAGTCAGCGTGGTTCGTTTCTCAGGTCACATCACCACGTTGGATCTGCTCCATCTGGTATTCAACTGGAAAGGCATCTTGGCTTTTTCCCCGATTCTCCGGAAACTTCATACATAAACCAGGCAGCGTTTGGGGTAACAAATTTCGGTCGCAACGGTGGGAGCCATGCCATGAATGTCGCAGTTCCTGGGGCTGTGAATATAGGAGTCGCTTTCGCTGGAAACTACACTGATAGTGGTTCTCCTAGTTACCGAATGATGTCAATGACAAGAAACGGCCCTATTTATTATGGGAACGGTTCTTTCGGAGCCACCAGCAATGATGGAATGATCGATCGTGCTCGTAGTAGAAGGGTCGAGAGCGGAGGCCAGATGGATAACAAGAAGCAGTATCAACTCGATTTGGAGAAGATTTTGAGTGGTGAAGATAGCCGAACTACCTTGATGATTAAGAACATACCAAACAAGTAAGAACTTAAACCTTGTTTCTTTGGTATGGCCGAGATCTTTTGTTTTTTGACATGTTTTCTTCTATCTGATCTCGTTAGGTATACTTCGAAGATGCTACTGGCTGCTATTGATGAAACCCACAAGGGCACATACGATTTTCTCTATTTGCCAATCGATTTTAAGGTAATGTTGCGGTGGATTAGAGTTATTTCCCCTCTTTTAGTAATTTTGAAAAGTGAAATTAATATATTTTGTTTCGACCAGAATAAATGCAATGTTGGGTATGCCTTCATCAATATGGTTTCGCCTACACACATTATCACCTTCTACGAGGTTCGTGTTTGATCTCATTGTTTCATAGTTACTTAATGGGGAAGTCTCTTTACGCTCTGTGATATTTGATGGGGTAGTCTCTTTATGCTATGTGATACTTAATAGGGTGTGTCTAATTGCACAATGTTGGTTGTTGCAGGCGTTCAATGGGAAGAAATGGGAAAAATTCAACAGTGAAAAGGTAGCTTCTTTGGCGTATGCAAGAATACAGGGAAAGATTGCTCTCGTGTCGCACTTTCAGAATTCGAGTTTGATGAACGAAGACAAGCGTTGCCGGCCCATTGTTTTCCAATCGGAGGGCCAAGGGACTGGTGATCTGGTATGTTATAAGTTATAGCATAAACTTTGGCGCTAGATTTCTCTGAAGTTTTTGCTACTTTGATAATGGCTAAATAGTCAGATCTGTCCCAAACTATCACCATTTTTCCAGATTTATGCCACTCTTCATTAATACCCAAACTGTGGGAAACTATGTAGATCTATCCGCTGATAAATTTTCGGGTACTTGAATGCCGATTAGAATCGTCATGAATTTGATATGGATTAAAAGAAGTTGCACAGAAAATCTCGGAATTGAATTTTTACTTTGGTGGTGTAAATTTCTAACTATCCTACTCAGCTTTCAAGTACCTAAAGAATTCATCAAGGATAGATTTAGGTATTAATTGGTCGAAGTCCATATAGATTTGAGAAAATAGTGATATTTTGGGCTAGATTTAACTATTTAGCCTTTTCATAACTATGTCTGCTCGTCTTTATGTGATATTGCTATATATATATCTGCTCGTCTTTATGTGATATTGCTATATATATAACTGCTGCTCGTCTGAGAACCTGATCTGAAGTTGTGTTTCGAATGCTCAGGAACCGTTCCCATCTGGCAATCTGAACATCTTTATCCGTCAGCCAGATGGCTCCTACTTAGGAGATTCTCTGGACAGCCCGAAGGGCGATCCAGACATCTTCAGAAGCTGAATCCGAGCGTGAAGTCGCCGACTCCCAATAAGAATTCAGGGAAAATACGCGCCAACTCTCTGTATATTTTTGCATATAAATGTGTTTCTATTGATAGTCGAGGTCAATTGTGCATATGACTACACTTCTACTAGGGCAGTGTCATCTCTTTTTTGCGATGGATACTCGTTTTCTTTTATCTCGTGGAAGAATATATTTAACGAGGCAGTGCCGCCATTTTGTCTGTACATATTACGGCAGCTGAAGGAAGACAAAGCATTCGAGGATAGGCTCTGTGCTGCGTTTCTTCATCCTTAATCTTCCCCTTTTAGACTCTTAGCTTCCATTTTTTTCTGTTTTTCTGCTCGATTTTCAACTGATGTCGTCGCTGTATAGTAGTTTAGAGAGTCGGAGGTATGTAGACATGGTGCTGTTTCGACTTAAGTGTATAGCAGGGCTTCAACACTTTTCTTGCTTCCTGTGGTCTTATGCTAATAATGGAACCACGCCTTTATGGCATTTTTTCACTGTCATTGTCGTTTTGAAGTAAGGTAAGGTTGCAAGTTTAACATGACATTTGAAATGTAATCTTATCATCTTTTAATTTGTTAGAAAATTAACAACCTCAATTTGTTTTATCGCCGGAAAGTCAAGTGTCACTGTCAGTGAATCACTGGAGTCTGCGATGCTAAATTACGCTGGGGTGTTAATTTTGCAATAAACTGAAAAGTGTTGATATCATTAAAAAGAGTCCAAAGTTGTGTTAAAATCGCAAATGAATGAAAGTTGGCGCATTAATTAATAATTTATCGTAGAAGTTTGTAAAATTATAGAAATGCCCTTTCGAGAGTTGTAAAATTATAAAATGATGTGTTTTATTATACTGTTGGCACATTCTTATGTCCTATTACAGCACATGTGTATAATAAGATTTGATTCAACACATTCTAATCAAGAAAAACACCAATTGAATCCAGAGAAACTAGTTGTGTATATTCACTGGCAGATATTCCACAATCACTGTGCCAAAACTGACAAGCAGAGCCAGGAACATCAGTATATGTCTAGAACAAGAGACTACATTAGGCATGGCAGCTGCACTAGGAGCCTGAGGACCAGGCCGCCCGTTTTGTAATCAGAAAATTTACAGATGACAAGACATGTAGCTTCAGCCTGCCATAGCGCAATGTTCTTTGCTCGAGGGCATGAAAAAGAGCACAAGGCAATGATTCAGGAGCAAGAAGCAGTTCGAGGGCAAATGTTTGCCCTTCCAATATGATGGTGAATTTTCAGGATCAGAGCCTCCACGCGCAGCATAATCTCGCAGTTTTTGGAGGTTGCGGCCTTGTCCCCTTATTCAACACCACTAGTTGCTCGATTTTTATTAAAATATTAATTGTAACCTCCATCGTTGCACCCAACAAACTATGTCAATATTTAATAATAGAGAAATTAACTCTAGACATTTTCGATAAAATCTTCCCTACTAGTATACCATGATTTTGAGACATCTGGGTACTACTTACTTTTCTAACTAATTGTGGATAGTTTGAAATTTAAATTGACGTAATTATTTCTCCAGTGTGGCAGCGGGAAATAAACTTTTTTTATAACTAAAAGTTGTTATCGTTTAAATATAGTTGTGTTTTAAATTCTCTGAAAAAATTAAATTTTCTGATCAAATTCTGTACCTAAAATTAGTTCTTCCATGATATGGTGTCCATGTAACAAATGCCAAAATTCATTTGAAGAAATATAGATTTTATTTGATATCATATTTTATAAATCAGCGAGGGACAATAGGCCCAGCCGAAAAGTGAGACGAAAAGATTGGACTAGGATATGGGCAGGGGCCGCGCGAACGCAGGCCCCCACTACCACAAATTATGACGTAGGCTCGACCACTTGGGCCGACCTTAGGCGGGCGCCCCTCCTCAGTGCAATGGAGGTCGCCAACCTAGGCCATGGGCCTTTTGGATCACCCATTGACCCCGTCCAGGTAAGTATGTTATCCAGTTCCACGCCCTCTCTTTTATTACCCCACTCTTTCTCTCCTCTTATTCTCTCCAACCGATGTGGGATACTTAACATCACAAATTCCCTCTATACATAATATATATCATTCTCATTACGCAAATAGAATTCTGCAGCCTACACATGAGTCCTAATTCAAAGACTCATTACCCCATAGATATTCTTGAATGTCACATCTTGTATTTGGACAGCGGAACTCGAATGCCCCCTATACACAAATAATTAATCAATGACACAGTTTCACAAATTGAAAATTTAAAGTAGAAATTTGAACTAGGGTTACCTGCAAATAGCAATGTGGTGAAGGGCAATAGTACTGTTAAATAACAACTGGATTTTTGATTTGTTCATATTAATATTTTCAAAAACTAAACCAGAAGCCAAACTATATGAAAGAGGGTGACCATGTTTTGATCCTAACACCATTTTCCGAGCCAATAAAGCTGCAGTTCTCACAGTTATCCCCTTCACATACTCATGCTCATGGCCCCTCCCCAAAGTCCCGATACTAATGCCCTCATGGGCCCACAAGTGACGTCATTTATAGCTATAGATTGGCCGCCGGAGACCATGAAACAGAGTCGTCTCCAGTACCAATGACAGTGTTGGATATCTTGATGTTGCTCGAGCTCCCGATGTGCACGCCATCGGTGTTGGGGCTGTCGGAAGGCGCCGTCAGTTTAACGTGGCTTAAGTTCATGTTTTCGCAGGCGAAAATGTTGAAATGGGAGCTCTTGCTGTTGATGGATTCGATGTTTTGGACCCTCGAGTTTCTCACAAAGTCGAATCTCAATGTTTGCACATAAACCCTAAACCCCAAATCAAGAGCACAGATGAATAAAGAGAGAGAGAGAGAGGGAGGGAGGGAGGTAGGGAGGGAGAGAGACTGACGACAGGGAGAGGCTTGCATCGAGTGTTTCTTTTGCAGTCGTTGTAATGCCAAGCTGATTGGCCTTGGCCTTTCTCCGTGAGGCCGGCAACGTACCAGAAGGCGATCCACTTGTCGGTTAACGAGGGGTCGGTGGGGGCCACGAGGGTCCCTTTGATCAGAAACGCCATTGAGCCATTGCATGAGCCTTCAAATGAGACTGAAGTTAACAAGAATTTTTCATTTGGGATTTCAATACACGAGAGCAAGAGAAATACTAGTGACGAAGATTTGTTGAAATTTGCCATTTTTCAAAAATCTCGTAGAGGAGTTTAACTCTTCAGAGATGTTACGACGTCGATGGGAAGTATGTGTCACTTCAATATGTGCTATATATACACATATGTATATGTATATGGTGTATTGTGAGGAGTAAATATTTGATTCAATGGATTTTATAAATGGTTTTCTTATGGAGGCAATATATTTAGAGTAAGTTGATACCCAAATTTGATGTGAGTCGATATTACAAGTTTATGGCCTTGAATCTTGATGTTCACCAAAAGAAACGAAATAAATGTTTTTAGTCAGAGAGAATTTGAAATAGCTGGACTTTTATGTGAATCTCAATTGTATATATGCATGTCCCTTCTATTATAAAACACTACAAAAAAGCGAAAATTATCGACATAATTTTCCGTCGGTAAACACTTGAAATATATCGGTAATAACAATTACCGACGAATATACAGTGTCATTAATATCGCTGCTGGTAAAACAAATTGCCGATGAATATTATCTTTCCCAATTTTTTACTAACAAACTAATAACAATAACACCACGATAAAAGCTAACTCCACCAACATTCATATAAAATAATGTTTATATGTTTATATTACATGGATAGGTGCTTTGTATGCCTACATCTTCAATTCACCAGCCTTTTCCATTCCAAATTTCCAATCCATCACAAACTTAGGTTGAATTTCTCTTAGTGGGCCTTCTCTAGCTTTCAATCTCAATTTATTTATTTAGATTGCCAAACAATCTCAGGCGCTAAAGAATATTAATGTCTCGTCTTCATCTCTATTCCACATATTCTAACTCGAATTTATAAAATAATGGTGGTTTTATATTTTTAAGAGAAATCAATCTACAATAACAAATTCTGTGGTCAACATTAGATTGATACGATCTATCATGCGCACTTTCAATTCTTTTTTTTCTTTTTTTTTTTGTCTTTTCTTCTTGTTCTTATCACTTTATTTTGAATTATTTATTTTGTGGGATCGGATTTGGGTAGTTGATGTTAGAAACATTTGACCCAAAAGCAACCCTAAGTGGAAAATGAGAACTTTAATTTGACTGATTGATCGACACGATTGAATAGCCAAAATATTCGAAGATAAGCTCAAGAACTAAATAGGTGCAACATTATAAATAATCATGTCCACACAGAATATTAACAAGTACTAGATTAAGGTCAATAATATCAAGCTCTAGTACAATGCTTTCATGCATGTCTTTAACCCGATAGTACAAAAAGGAAGCACGCTACATTTCTTATCAATTAATGCAATCATTCACCAAGGTTATTAATCTAAGTTCCTGCAAGGATATATAAATATATAGGTGAGATTTTATTAAACAAATTAAGAAGAGCTATATTTGTTATGGTTATATGTCGCAATAATTTTTAACTCAATCAATCTTTTTGTATATTACGCAATATTGTCGTCACTACATTACTAGCTCGATCTAAAAAGTAGTAATGAAATTTGATATTCTAATTTATTCGAATTTCTAGAAATTATGACAAGCTAGAGAAATTTGCATGCAGCTACTATTCGAGAGTATGCTTTCGACTAATTTAATTAGTTTTCATGTACGCAACACTGTAAAAACACTATTAAATATGTCACGAGCTTGCCCTATAATTAAATTGTTAAAGAAATTTAAACTTAGAGATTTATTTTTATACCTGAAACATCTCCGTTGAACAAAGTAACCACTCAAAGGGTCTAATTAATATTATGATTTAATTATTAGCATGTGTAGTGATTCCTTTAGTTTTAACAATGAACGATCCAAATGCAAGAATTGAACTCTTTCTTTTTATAACTTCTAGTGTTGAACTCCTTCACTTAGAAATGGCTTTTGAATGCTTTTACGGACCAAAAGACCACTCAAAAAGTTTATAAGTGATTGATAGACACACGCACACACACACACACACACACACACACACACCCCTATATAATATATATATATTGTATAATATTATTAGCGGCTACGTTTTTTGAAGAAGGTCGGTGGCAACTTTATGGTCTTAATTATAATTTGAATTCATTACTTATTTCGACACATGCTCTCATTTACACATTATGAATATTATATTCAAACTGAGTTATCATAAAATAATTAAATTTTTTTTAACTCAGTTCCCAAATCTAATCAACCTACCTAATCAAGAATTCAACTTCTGAAGAGAACTGGATCGAGCAAGAATCATGTAATTCAAGAAAAAAGACGAAGTCAGCAAAAGATAAATTTGTAAAGCGAGTCTTTTGTTTAGCAATTTATATATAAACCGAGTTAATTACATGGAATGCCAACTGAAAGAAACCGATCGATTTAAGCAATTTAACGAGAAGTCAGCAATAAATAAATTAACGGTCAATGATCTGGCTGATTCTGTGGCCGGAGACTTTAACATAAATCAACTAGAATGTCATTAATTAGTTTCCACTTAGTAATTAAGTAGCAGAATTAAAATTTTGACGTGCAAGTAATTCATGTGTTATTACATTATTATTACTAATCTTCCTAAAAGGTTTCTGCTAATTTTAGTATAATGTATCAGTATAAAAGAATTGAATTACACAACAAACCATCTGGGCAGTTTACATATATACATAATTCTCATCCTAAATTAATAATTTAATTTCATCTTATTAGCTAGCCACATCTTTCATGTTCTAAATTGATGAAATAAACTCCAAAGCAAATCACTTAATCCCAATTTAAAAATTGCTAGAAAAGGATAATCTGCTTTATATATAAAGGAACACACACACACACACGCACGTATAAGTACTATGATATCACAGTAAAAAATTCCAATACCTTTTAATCAAAATTAAGAAAACGGAAAAAGAAATAGTAATCTGGATTATATATATTGACCAACATGATTCCTGTAAACAACATTCCATATATTGCCTCGGTCTAACCAAGTACCCTACGAATTGGAAATAACAATCATATATTGTGATTTTAATTTCTTCAGTTTTGGGAAATCACATTTTGGTAAACCAGTTTAGGTTATAATAGAGCAATACACAAACTCCCAGTAAGCTGCTTCAATATATATTAAACGGTGCCTAGAATCCACAACAGATATAATTAAGCAAGAATAGATACAACTACAAATTCATATAGTTGAGAGAGAGAGAGAGAGGTGATACAATCATTTTATGAACATTATCTAGGGCCGTTAAAGAAAAGATGAAGAATCCATGTTGAATTAATCAGCTAGGAATTGGGGATTAATCTCGAGCTGTGGAAAACTTGAATTGTTAGGCTGATTAATAGCACTGAAGTAGTTCTCAGGGAAGCTATGGAATCCGAATTGCGGCTGCGACAGCAGAAGGGGAGGCGGCAGCACGGCGGCTCTGCCGCGGAGAGTGGCGGGGCTATGGTGGTTGTGTCTCCCCAAATAGGTGGTGATCACCATTGATGAATCTTTATATGATCTCTCAATAAGCTTCTTCACATTACACTTTGGGCTAGTGCACTTGTAGTAGCTCCTATATAGATTACATCTTACAACATCTATAAGTCCAAACTCAAAATTCAAATTTAAATTATTGTAACAATAGTACAAAAAAGTTCAAATTTATTTAGCAAGATTGAGATCTTGTTACAAGTTAAAAGTTGTAGTTGTTGCAGATTCACACGACATAAAAAATAAAAAATAAAAAATAAAATAAAAAAATAAAAAAATAAAAAACGAGGCAAATTTCAATTTGTAATTACCTCGGAAAAGGGCTATTCTTCACAGCTTTCTGGCCATACTTTCGCCATCTATATCCATCTTCAAGATTGTCTACCTCGCTTTTAGTCACAAAGGCAAATCGTGCTTCTCTTGCCTTTTTCTCCCCTTTCTTTTTCTCCTTGCTAATCAAAATTATTTGTAATAAACTTAGCCCTCAATATAATTATGTTTTGGCAATATTCTACAAATTTTCCCTTTTTCTTGATGTATAGAGAATTAGGGTTTCTTTCTCATTTCCGACTAAGGTTTCTAAAAATGTATTTGTACCATTATGGAGCTTAAGCTCAACCTCAAGAAAGCTAGAATCTCCCTCTCTTCTCTCTCGATATATATCATGAAGTATATATTTGTATCCTCAAATAAAATAAGGGCAAGAAATAGGAAGATATGAAGAAAATTAAACTTTTGCTATTTTGTAAACACAGATTCAGATCAAATTAAGATAAAGTCTACCTTCACATAATGTACCTATTAGCTAAATTAATTAAAGAATTAGTAGAAATAAACTAACAAAAGAAAATCAAAACGTACACATTTTTAGGCTTCAAATCTCCACCTTCACACACTTTCGCCTGCTTGCTTCTGCAAGAATCAGCTTCTTCAACACCGTCCTCCGAAGAATTCAGGGTCGTCGGAAGATTCTCAGCTGCAGCGCTGCAGCTAGTCTCTCCAAGATTCTTGTAAGACGAGCTATCACACTTGTTCACAGCAAAACCAGCTGCAGCTTCAGATGATGAGCAACAAGGGTCAAAAGCTGGTGCTGCTGCTGATGGGGTGTTGTAACCTCCATGAAAGAAGCTAAGATCAAAGATTTCAGTAGGGTTTTGCAGAGGCTGCTTCTTCGGGTGGTTGTTCGTAAAAGGCGTGGAAGAATTGTGATCGGTTAAGAAGGAAAAGTGAAACCCTTGTTCTGATCCCATGTTGTAAGGATATGAGTTGTTGTCTGCATCAAACATGGGAGATGGAGCTTGAATTTTGGTAAAGAATTTTTTTAGTGGAGAAGCAATGAAGAATCTTCTAGGAGAAAGTTGCAGAGTTAAGGATTAAATTGGGCTTCTTTTATTGTGTGATTGAGGATCAGAGGTATTCTTTAGCTTGTGCTTTTTCACATACTCTTTTGCCCCCTCACTTTTAGAGAGGGAGAGAGAGAATTAATGATGAATATCGGTCGTATGAGTCATAATCACGAAAGTGATGTTCAATAAATACAACTGTATGGTTTGAATTATTTTTTGTTGTAGGCTTGAGTTTATACTCTAAGCCATCTTTTTCTTCTCATATTTCGGATTCAAAATCATATATATACGTGTGTGTGTGTGTGTACGCGTGCTTTTTTTTTTCTTGCATAAAAAATGTTATTGGAGATATCTGTGTTATATATACTGGTGACTAGTTTATGAAGCGCTAGTAAATACCAATAATAGATCTAAACGGAATTATTATAAACGCCAATAAAATCACAAATCTAGGTTATAAATTTTAATACGATTTATCTTAGGATCTTGATCTTTATATTTTGAGTACAATTTGATTGATTTCTCTACTTTGCTGGCGTTCTTACTAAATTAATCTTAAGGTTATTGAAGTTTTCGCTCATCAGGAATTGAGCATTTTGAAAAACGAGGTTTTTGTCAAAAAAAAAAAAAAATCTGCAGAGAATGTCAGACATTTATTCAAATTTAAAATATAAGGTTTTGTATACGGCCGCCATTATATTTGGAGTATATATTTTTTTTTAATCTGCCATTGCACGATTTAGAGATTTGAGCTTTAATTTTGACTGTATATTATAACGTTGCTACTAATTTGAAGACCACCCTTAAAATGAGGCCTAATATAGGGATAGCCATATCTATACATATGGTGATTCAAAGGAGTTGAGATTCTCCATTACATTGCTATATATGTTACATTACATCTAATTCCATTATACTATCTAATGAATATCATGTGTATCAAAGTTGATTGCATTGAAATATTGGTTTTAAATCGATTACAATTTCATTTGAGTATATATATGGAGTTAAATTATCTTCAACGTTACGCTTCGCTTCCGACTAGCAAGTTAAGAGTGGAGTATAAAATACAAAAACAAAAAAAAAATTCTATCATGGAGCTTTTCCAATTTGATTGAAAAAATAATCAGAAGTACGCTGAAAACCTTCGAAAAAGAACCCAAAAAAAAAAAAAACAAACCCAATAAATTAAAATAGAATGTCTTGTTTTTTTCTTTTTCTTTTTTCTAGCCGCCGGATTGTCAAATTTGAGAAAATGAGAAATTGACACTAATATAAATAATTTCAATTTCTCATAATACCCGAGAAGATATCATATCATCAAATAATGTAATAAAAAAGTTAAATCATGATTAGTGCACACAGGATGTGATGTTCTATCGTATTGGATCCACGCACAAAAACATTATGCACACAGGATTAACTAATTTGAACAGTATTATTTTTCAGTACAAATTAACTAATTGTGTTGTTCACAATTTAATTCAATTTCAAATTATTTGTTTGGTAAAATTAAGTAATTGATATAGAATTCTATTATAATTCTAAATTTTTTGTTTGGTAAGTCAAAAAAAATAACAAAAATTTGACATTAACTTTTAATTAAATAATTTATTTTATTTTATATTTATATACATTATGTAGCATTTAGAGTATTTTTATGAATGTGTGTATGTGTCTATTTTTTATTTATTTTATAAATTTAGCACTAAACAAATTTATGGTACCAAACACAACCTTCCATTATATTATCTGTTTTATATAATCCAATACATATTCGTTGACATTAGTTCAGTAGAAAATTAAATGAAAAATCAAAATAATTGTATTCTCATCAAATGAATAAATATGTTATGTTTTTTCTAAAAAATCTAAAGAATAACCACGAAATTTTTAAATGAAATGGCTAAAAATTTGATATAATTTGAAAATTAGATACCAAAAAAACTAGAGAGGGTGTGAAGGAAATAGTGGTGTGTGTGTATGTGTATGAGTGTGTGTGTGTGTGTGTGAGAGAGAGAGAGAGAGAAAGAAAAAGTGTGTGTGTGTGAGATAGAGAGGGTGTGTGTGTGTGAGTGTGAGAGAGAGAGAGAGAGGGGGAGAGAGAGAGAGGGTGTGTGTGTGTGTGAGTGTGTGTGAGAGAGAGGGGTATGTGTAGAGAGAAAGAGAGAGAGAGAGAGAGATGAGTGTGTGTAAGAGGGATAGAAAGAGAGAGAGAGAGATGGTGTGTATGTGTGTGTGAGTGAGAGTGAGAGAGAGAGAAAGAGAGAGAGAGGGATGGTGTATGTATGTATGTAAAAGAGAGAGAGATGGGTCGTGTGTGTGTGTGTGTGCGAGAGAGAGAGAGAAAAAAAAAAGGGGGCGTGAGAGAGAGACATAGAGAGAGAAAGAGCGTGAGTGTGTGTGAGAGAGAGCACACATTAGGGATATGAAATTCTAAATATTTACTATAAAATTCAAATTGTGGAATTGAGTGATTTGAAATTAGAATTTAATTCCAAGTCCAAATATTTTTGTCGTACCAAACAATAGATTTGAAATTGGTGGCTCCAATTCCAAATCCAAACCCTCAATTCCATAATATCAAACACACCTTTAGGGTCCGTTTGGTAAAATGGATTTGGAATTGATTTGGAATTATAATTATATGGAATTGAATTTGAAGTTTTGGT
>JAYDZE010206424.1:0-20852 GCA_034509125.1 Monilaria moniliformis
AATGGTGTTGTGGCTGAAAAGTAAAATGCTGACGTGGCAGCCGAAAATTGAGTTGTGGCTGGTTTTTTTGGGGCTGGGATAAGGATGCCCTTAGTAAATATTTCATTTGCCCCATAAAAATATGTACATATTTTTTAGCACGAGTTTTAAGAAATCTAGCGTTATTTGTAATATGATTAGAGAAAGAGACTCACGTTAGGGGTATTAAAAATATTGAGATAGAATTGATACAATTACTAAAGATTGGAATAAAATTGATAAATTTTAAATAAGGGATCAATGTCATTTAAATCAAAACTTTACGTTGACTTTTGATCAATTCAATAACTTTTGAAACCGCTAAATAAAATCATGACTTTTCTCGTTTTTTCAATTGTCCCACGAATCGAAATTTCGGTGAAATTGGTGGTGATGTGGCAGCCGGAATTTCCGACGTGGACAAAACGTCCGTTCTTCAAAATGATGTCGTCAAAGCTATTTTAGCTATAAATGTCATTTAAATCATAATGTTTTGTTGACTTTTAATGTATCCCATAACTTTTGAAATTGGAACATAAAATCATAACTTTTGAAATGTCTGTGAACAAAATTTTAGGACTTTTTTCTTAATTTCATTATTTTGTTCGATTTTACATCGGGTATTTAGGGATTGGGGTATTGAGGTATTCTTCTTTGAACTGGGTATTTGGGAGATTGGGGTATTCTTCTTCGAATTCGTAAATATGGGCAGCAGTGGCGTGGAGGCCGGCTTCGCAAAGCTGCAAGGCAAGTATGAACGTTAGTCGCAATTCCAAGAAATTGTCTGTGGATGTCGACCTCTCGTCTCTCAGCGGCGGGATGAACACCAGCTACCACCACGCCCGCATCTTCTACGGCTTTCAGCGCTCCTGCTTTGCCCTCGGGGTGCCCGGCAAGAACGGCTACTTTGTCGAAGGTGTCATCCACCACACGGTGAATTTTCGGCACGATGCAACAATATCTTCCGACAGCGTGACTGGAGAGTTAGAGAGAGGCAGTGGAGCAGAAGGTTGGGGAGACGGAACTAGGGGTTGGGTGAATGAGAGTTTTGAAAATAACTAAAAGTCAGCAGAAATTCCAACATTAATTTTATTTTTTAAAAATAGAACATAAAAGATTAAAGCCAAAAGATAATAAAAGAAACTCTACATTTTAATTTGGGTCGGAGGGCATGTATAAATGGGACCATATAGACTATCTGCTGTCCGTACAATCACACAACATGATGCCAAAAAAGATAGTTATATTACTACTACAGTTATATTATGCTACTTTATTTCCCACACTTTTGGTCCCAAATTCCAGAACATTTCTTTGTCTTTTTGGCTTGAAAACAAAGTATATAGCGTTTCAAGGAGAGTATGAAGGACACTTATATCTAAACAAATATAACACTTTTTGAAGAAAAATGTGATATACAAATACATATATATATATATATGGACACTTATATCTAAACAAATATAACACTTTTTGAAGAAAAATGTGATATACAAATACAAATATATATATATATATATATATATATATATACATATACATTTTGGATGTCAAATACTTCCTAGAAAAAAAAGTACTTTTTTGTTTTGTTGAGTAATTTCCTATTAGAGCACTAAATCCTAACAATATCTTTATATGAAACTTTGAGTATGTTATAAGACAAGAACAATAAATACATATTTTACAAAAAAATGTGATTTAAGGGGAGTGCATAGGTTTAATTTGGGTCTGACACATGGATGAATCCAGACAAAAAGAACTTCCTTTGAAATATATACATTAGAAGTTCTAACAACACATTAACAAACAAATTCCCTGCAACAGTATGACGCCTGTTAAATTGCAAAAACGTCTTATTATTTTTCCAAAAATATTTTTTTACTTGCAAGACTATATTCTTAGAATCTTAGTTCAAATTTGGGTTAATTTAGTTGTAAATCCATATAGTATATTTAAATTTTAATTTTTTTTCATATATTACGGTAACAAAATACATAAATTTTGACCATTTCTAAAATTTCCTTGAATTCAAATTTTGCTCAATTTAAAATTAACCTGACACCGAAATTTTAATACATAAAACTACTTTAGACATTCGATTGCTTACATGAAATCATATGTAGCCAAACAAATGCACATAAATGAAATATATAATGCTCAAAAGTCATACAATAATGATGCTCGAAAGTTAGATGCAGATTTACTTCTGACCTCTAAGCATCATACATATGATTTTTGTGCATCCATTTGGCTATATATAATTGCTCATTGACAGTTGAATGTTTAAAGTCATGTAGCATATTAAGATTTCAGTACCAAATCAATTTCGATTTGGGTGAATCTGAATGAGGATAAATTTTAAAAATGGTCAAAGTTTATCAATTTTGTCACCAACTTTATGGTGTAGGGGAAAAAATTAGAATTTAACTATAGTATATAGATTTTTAGCCAGTTAGCCTTTTTAATTTTTCTTGGAATACATTATGGAGAATTTTATATGTTCATATCGGATGAGAAGGTAGTTCATTGTTTGCTACCACTCCGTCCGACTCTATTGTTTTATTTTTTTTAATGTTCCAGAATATAGTTCAATTTCTTAATTAATTCAAATTAGTTTAAATTTTTATATATTAAAATAATCTTATTTAATATTTATGAAAATAATATTTGGAGTAATAAATAAGGATAAAATAGAAAAATTGCATATATATAAATTATAATTTCTAGATACTATTTAATATGTTTCTAAATATGTGGGAAAATAAAAATGAATTATCTTGACGGAATGACGAGAGTATATTTTATATGTGGGTTAATTACTAGCATCTAATACTAATTTGGCATTACATCCAAATAAATTACAAAAATATTTTACAAATAATATATACATGTGACATTTGTAATGAATATTAAAACAAAGTTTACTAAGTCAAATAATTAAAATCTTATGTCAGCATTATGATGTTCCTAAAGGGATTATACAAGTACTACATCTTTGAGTTTGTAAGTAGTGAAATCTAAAATTTAAATCTCAGTTTTTCTATTTTCCCAAGTACAAAAGGGTGAAAATTAAAATGTCATATTTTATAAGTTGTATGTTAAAGTTGTCCAACTTTATAAAAGCTATATATATATATATATATTCAAATTCTCTAATATATCCATAATGTCACGATTTAAATTGTATTTGCAAGACAAAATCTTACACAAATTTTACATGTTTTGTACTTTTTCATTTTTTTTTAAGAAATTGAATCACTCTTGGGTGGATTTTCATAGTACTTTTCATAGGTACTATATTTCTTGCAATAATTGATATTTCTTGCATATTTCTTTTACAAGTACAAATATGTAAGAAGTGTGTAAGGCTTTATTCAAAATTTTAGCTAAACATAAATATATAAGGATATAATAGTCCATTCACTTTAATTCAAGCAATTTTAATATATTTTTATGGATTAGAGTATTTTTATCTATTTACACACTAAAATGCCTATACATTGTGGTAGATGAAATTCTAGTGAATACGTGGAGTAATAGTGATTTTTGTTACATGCCAATATAGTGTCATAAAGAGACAAAATTTTATCATATTCGAGTGATAATTTGTAATTATGGATCAGATATAAGATAAGTCATGTATATTTGTTTGTTAATATATTGGATCTGATGTTGACAACCAAAAATAATAAATAAAAAACGATGATATAATAATAGCAATATGGTCCACGATGAAATTGACTTTGGCAAGGTATGTATCACCATTATTACATATCATACCAATTAGCTGAGATTAATTATGGAGCACTAATTTGAAAAATGATAAACGTGGTTATGTTAACGTAATTTTTAGTTGACAGCTAATAAAATATTTGGAAGATGGCATTATTTTTTTTAAACGTAAGCTCTGTATTAATTTTACTCTTAGATCCAATAACTTTAATTTCTGGACCAAGAAAAGAAATGGGGTCTTGGAGAAATGGAGAAACAGAGAGAAGCTTATTTGAGCAGAAGAAAATCGAAGAAGACGAGGATGGAGCAACCGCAGAGGTTTTGCATGTTTCCTATCAAGTACTCACAGCTTTGGGAGATGTACAAGAAGGCAGAAGCCAGTTTCTGGATTGGTAGTGCGTGTGTGTGTGAGATAAACTATTATGATCGTGGTTAATTTTCTTGAAAATGGATTATGTTTTTGTATGTTGCTAGAAATCCAATTTATTGTGATATAAAGGTAGGGATTTCTGGGGAGAAGAGTCTGGATGAAAATGCTACATGTAAAATTGAAAGCTCCAATCCCGTTACAACAAAGTGGAGAGTGGATCGGAAGTGCAATGACAGGATGACAAAAATCAGTTGATATTATAGTAGGCCACACTATATCTCCAAGTATAATGCATGAAACCTGCGTTTATTAAAATAGTGACATTTGTTGTATCATTCAATGATAAAATAATGCATACATAGATTGATATTGTTATCTAGAAACATAATAGTTTCCACCAAAATAATCTTAGAAAGATTTGATATGATGCAGGTTGCTTTAACAGTGTGAAGCAAGCAAGTTGTCCTACTTTTTTTGGGGGCGGTTTGTGGGACTGCACAAGTTGTGCTGCTTTACCCATACACTTAACATTTCGGACTAATTTTTCAACCCTCCCAACATCATTTGAGAGGGGGTGGAGGGTTGCAGTGGCTGATAATGACATGTCTTCTTACAAAAACCAAAGGTTGTCTCCCCTTCCATTTTCTTCAATGTCAGACACTACAAATAATTTCGCGATTGCTGCATTTTAAGCTTAATCACTTGTCTTAATTTTATAATATAAATCTTACGTATATAATAAAGTTTCCACATATTTGTAATTAACAACTTATCCTTCTATATGGATGTGCTATAAATGGTGTTTTTATAAAATTTGTATTCACAGAATTACAATCTTTCAATCGGAAGATCTTCCATTATGCCAACTATTAAAAGCAAACTCAATTTATTTCTAAAAGATAGCACCATATGTAATATTCACAGCATACTAATATGGATGAATATATACTACTAGTATTTTATTTTCTAGATTTTCGTCCTTATACTTTGGTTTTTGTTGATTGATATTAATTTCAAGTTTCACTTCACCCTTCCCTCTATATATTTCAATTTTCATTTAACTATTTCCTTTGTACTTTGATTTTTTTAATTCTTTTTACTTTTTTTGCCAGCTCTTTAATATGAGGGAAAAGTAAAAAAAAAGATTAAATCAAAATACAAGAGCAAAACAATTATTTTAATATTTAAGGCAAATTAATGGGTGCATCTACCTAGGGCGAGGAAAATACGTGAAATACTAATATCTAAATTGAACTAAACCGAAGTTTAAAATTTGTTTCCGTTTTTTCTGAATTTTAGTTCCGTTCGGTTTAGATTTTTGGCGAATTTCGTTATTCGGTTTGGCTCTGTTCGGATATATTAAAAATCAAAAATCAAATTTTTATATAACATATATATTTTGGATACGAATTTTCAAATTTTTTGGATATTTTTATGCAATTTCGGTTTTTTCAGTTTGGATCGGTTTTTATAGTTTAAATTTTGGTATTTTTGGATAATTCGGTTTAAAAAAAATACGATTTTTTGGTTTGGCCCAAACAAAAACCGAGTACTCACCCCTACATCTACCTATTGAATTTTATTAATGGGCTTGATGGAGAGACTATTACAGCAGATAAAGGCCCACAATAGAGCTTTGGAATCAACTCAATAAAGGCCCACATCCAAATTGAGGATGCACTATATAAAAATTTCTTATATATAATATAGTTCATAAACATATTTTAATAAATAAAGTATATATAACTCCTATATTTTTTCAGAAAAAATGCGAGTCTTTATATTTAAAAGAAAGAAACAACTAGAGTTCCTTTGAAAACATGCAAGATTCCAAATAGTTAAGACTTTTCAATCTAACCCAGTCCCAAAGAAACATGGTCCATCCGCCCCATAGGTTTGTCAGTTTAGGCCTCCCGCAAGCCAAATGCATATATTTTCAATCTGATCCAGGCCGCCCTCAAAATCTAGTTAGACCAATTTTGACAGCTAAAGGACCATCTTTGGCAATATCATATTATCACTACAATAGTTCATGCTGGCATGTGATTTTGCTTCTGTCTTATGAGTATTTGTAGTTTGAACACTACATTGTGTGCCATCGCACTTGCAAGAGCGGCTGCACCACGTGCCATTGCGTCACTCCAGACCTCTGCCCCTGCTATGCCAAGCAAAAACACATGGAAATAAGCCCAAGTGCCCTTGAATGTGCGTCATGGAAATAAGCCCAAGTGCCAGTGAATATCTGTGTGATAGGGATTTCTTTCTCCACATAATTCTTGTTTGGGATTTCATTTGATTAAGGCTGTCAGCATCTGATGATTAATTTGGTAATAAATGAGTTTTCAACATTCTTGATTTCAAATTTCGAGTACAAGAACCACAAAATGGAATACAATGCTGCAAAAATATGCAAGGATCGAGGGTAATTTTGATGTATTAATACTAGTACATTGGAATATATATGATATCACAAAATCAAGGATGCCTATACAAAATGAACATAATGGCAGTTAAAATCGAGCCCAGCAGCGCGTACATTGTGCCACACAATCACCCTTGCAATCAATATTATAACCTAGAGCCTTCGGATTACGAAGGAGGAGGTTTCTCAATGTCTTACCTTTGATGCCCCATTGATTATCGAGAATCTGCACGTTTGCTTTGAGTTCGTTTTCCAGGTTGCATCCCAGCACCTCGGGAAATTTCTTGAGAACTTTTCCAAGATCATCATCAGTGAGGCCTAAATCCTTTAGGTAACTTAGTATCTCACTAACAACCTCGAACTTGGGAACTTCCTTCTTTCGCTCTTCACCCCAATAAGGAGAATGAATTTGACCAAATGCTTTGCCAAGAATCTTGTCTTCCTCCTCATTGGCAAAACAATATGCAGATAGTGCTTGCCTGCAAGATTCCCACATTTTCTTGTCTTCGTCACTGAGAATTACATCTTGACTTTGAGCAGTAGAATGCAAGTCCCAGTTCTTAGATGTGGAAGGGATTGCATGACGTCCCCCTCGGAGGGCATTCCATGGGGCGTAAGTGGTAAGATTTACATTTACAAGAAGTTTGCGAGTTGTCAATGCAGCGGAATCAGGCTGAGCAGCAGAAACAACAAAATGCTCCAATCAGAAAATGGGATGATATCGAGTCATTCAAGCAACACTGGGATATACATTATACATCTAATTGATGAAAGGGATCATTTATGCCTACAAACGTGGTAGTGCCACATGAACTATAATGTTCATAGATAGTGTCTACCAAAGGATAAACGATCATTTCTAAAATCACAAATGAATCTAGTATTACCAAAAAATGCAATTCCTTTTCGATTGGAACACGAAGTGGGACATGTTAACCGGACTAGAGAATTTCGTATGGATAAATCTTTCTTGGATTTAGTAATGCATCTCGCATATAGAAGTCATAAAGAAAAGTCAGATTCCATTTCCATTTCACTTGTTCCATAATGTTCATGATATCAGATTGTCAACACAAATCATTTCTCAAGAAATTCAGAACTCGACAGCATTTATCTCTCGAATTACAGTGCACTTTAACTGCTGATTTTTAAGCATTTCTTAGCTACGCGCAGCTGCTACTCATAGGTACTCTCTAATACCCGACTTACGCCGAATTCAAACAATATAACCAGGCCAAACAAGAGCTTAACTTCGGACCATAATCATTAATTTCGATAGTTCAACTTGTCCAATCAGGGGGGAAAAGAAAAGAAAAAGTAGAAGCTAACACTGTCACTATTCTCATCTCTAAACTGTGAGCCAAATCAGAACAACCAAAAAATAAAATGAAAAACTTACATAATTACAGAACTGTGCAGTTGAATCAAATGTTAGCAGCGGAGAAGCCAGAGATTTTCCCAGCATCCCTGATCTGAAAAACAAATGATTTAGACAAACTAAAACGATGTCAATTTCCTAATCCTAACATGAATGCAACGAAAATATAAGTAAAAAATTCATACATCAGCCATCCAAATTGGCCCCAAATGAGTCATTCCTTCAAAAGTCAAAAGTAACACAAAATAGGGGAAAATATCCAAAAAAACATCCACGAAAGAAGAAGCCCGCGAAGAACATGATTCAAGAAGTAAGGCCCAGAAAGAAGAACAAGAAATTGTAGAGAAAAAGATGAGGAAAGAATTAGTACCGTGTTTGGGGAGGTGGATTGAAACGGTGTGTTTGTGTTGTGAGCAGCAAGAAAGAAAGAGAGAATCTCGTTCCAGTAGTTTGCAGCCACAATACTCCAAATGAGGTGTCTATCTTCTGTACCACTTAAACCCGCCATATTTAATCTCACTAGTTGTTATTTTATTTTTATTAGATATTACTAGTCTTTTTTTTTTATTACCTACTCTTAAATCATATAATATGTGAGATAATTGTATCAAAAGTTATGATTTTATGTTTCAATTTCAAAAATTATAAAATTAATCAGAAGTTAATAAAAATTTATGATTTAAATGGCAATTATCCATACTATAAATTTCATATTTTTTATATAACTTTAAAGTCGTGGCGTAAATCAGAAAAATGACAAAATTTAGAGATTGCACATACATAGAAAAGTTTTGTTTATTATTCCTTTTTCCAATTACTTTGTGGCATAGTTTTTTGGATATATGTATTTAAGAGAGTTAAAAAAAACAGTATAAAATAACGTGAGTAATATATTATTTAATGTTGGATGAGTAATAAAAATGTTTTAAAAAAAATATATCATGTTATCTAAAAAAATGTATGCCCCATTAATAATGGGATGAAGGAAGTTATTAAAATATAAATATGTATAATTAACATGTAAAATATTTTTTTGAGTTTAACTTGTAAAAAGACATGTTCTTTAATTTTATTTTTGCAGTTAAAATTTTAGAAGAAAAATTATTTAATATTTAGTTTTTGGTAAAGTGAATCACACACACTATAACCAACCTCCATCTCCGTCTTCCGTACCGCAGTCGCTACGTCCGACATAATCTCTCCGGTGAGCTCACGTCAAGTTATCTCCGGTTGTCCTTACATACGCGCGAATTCGCCATTATATCTTTCACTCCCTCGGAATTCCAACCCCCGGGTCATCGCCGACGTCTACGTACACTCATTCTGTATCTACATCCCATAATGTGCGGATGGCCTTGTACAGGCAATCCGGCGGCGGCGGCAACGGGACCTCCGATTATGTATCAGTCGGAATTCACGGCGGCTCGCGCCACTTACACCACCGGCGATTGAAACCGCCGCCAGCTTATAGGATCTCGGTTGGGCTCTTCGCTTTGACGCTCTCTCTCGTTCTTTCTATCTCCGCCCTCTTCTATCACATTTTGCAGAGTAAAGGTATGGAAAATCGCAAACTTTTTTTTGGGGGGGTTGGGGGGCGGGTTGGTGTAGTGGGAAAAAGAGTGTGCTTGTGTGTGTTTATTGGAGAAATTTATGATTGATTAGTTACATGCAAATAGAAAGTGGATGGGGATATTCAAAGTATTTATCAATCTTGAGCTGTTACAGTTACTGCATGATTGATAGTGGTGGTTGAAGTTCTAATTTCGAATTGAGAAATCTTTTATTTATATATCTATTTATTGATTTAAGGCATAACTGTTTTGATTAGAAGAAAAATGTAAAACATACAAAGCAGAGGTTTTTGGTGAATCGAAATGCAGATAATTGGTTTTGCCGAAATAATTAGGAACTTATGTAGCGGAGCTAAATCGTCCATACGATTTGTTTTGTTGAATCTTGATTTGCAATTGAAATTCGAAGAAACACTTTGGCGAATGCAGAGAGCAACTTATATGGCTTTAAAGGAATTAGCCCTCTTGTATTTAAGTGAAAATTACGAGCTGAAATTGTTTCATTGGCGTGTGCAAAGAGCAACATGTATGGCTTGGGAGGAATTAGGCCTTTTATTGAAGTGATAACTACGAGCTGAAATTGATTTGCTAGTTTGTACACTACGTACCAACTAGGTTTGGAATAATTAATTTGTGTTACAGGGTGTAGAAGTAGAACCTAACTACATCTGAAGTTAAGTAAGACCTATTTTGAAGATATATTTCTCCATTAGTTCTACGAGGTTTGGTAACCTAAGGTTTTCCTGCTATTTTGGCTGGGGGTTCGTTGGATGTGATGGGAACTAATTCTAAAATTTGATGAAATATTCTTAAACTTAATGCTAAGGTTCCTGAATTTTAGTTAAAAAGTGTTTGTTCTGCACTTTACATACTCAATGTTTAGGAGTGGAAATAAACAGACACCAAGCACAAGATGATGACATCATCACGGATGTAGACTTTCTCAAGAACGTGACGCGAACCAAAGCATCTAAGTACCTAAAATTTGGCAGCGGACCATTTGGCCGTGGCAGGGGTTCTCGTGAAAGGGGCAAAGATGATAAAAGGAGAGATGAAAACGAGGCATTGAGGCAAGCCCGGGATGGTTCTGTTGAAAACATTCGTTCTATCATGAAAAATATAAAGAGGAAGTCTTTATTTAATGGTTCTCAAAGAGGCTTATATAATGAGGCGCAGCGTAATGAATTGATAATGTTTGAAGCTAAATATAAGGCCTCGTTGAAGAATATTAAAAGCTCCAACGATGTGCTCGGTGATGACCAGCAATTTGATGAAAAAGCGCTCGTGGATACTGATGAATATGATGACGGTATGGACTTGCGTGCTGATGTAGTTGAGGAACTAGATGATGCTGGGCATGATGGCACAGACCGTGCTGCTTCCATTATACCCCGTAGCATTGACACATGGGATTCTTCTCATGTGGATCATGTTGAAGATGAGAAGCAAGATGTCGTTGAAGAGGCTGATAAAGATGCTAGTGTTTTGTATAGTGAGGAAACTCATCCGGATACACAGAGTGCTAGTGTTCAATATAATTCCAAACGTGCAAGGCCTGCTGAAGGTCGACCTGCCCGTAGGTTGATTCCTGAAAAGCGGCGCCCAGGTCCCAAAAAGAAGCCCAAAAATCGGAAACCTCCAGGTAATTGTACTTACTTTTTTTCTCCCTTACCAAATATGTGTGTTATTGCCTCTGATGATGGTTGATGGCTTTAGGTGCTTGCCCAATGACAATTGTGAATTCCACTGCACTGCCTGTCGAGCCTCCAGAAAGTCAAAAATTTGGAAGATTTTCCTTGCGATATACAGAAAAGGAAGAGAAGCCGATTAACAAGGAGAACTGGGAACCTAGATTTGCTGGACATCAGACACTCAGAGAAAGGGAGGATTCTTATATTGCTCGAGATCAGGAAATAAAGTGTGGTTTTGTGAACGGCCCCAATGGGTCGTCAAGTACAGGATTTAACTTGGATGAAGATGATGCAAAATACATCAGCAGTTGTAATATTGCTGTCAGTTCTTGCATCTTTGGAAATTCTGATCGCCTAAGATCGCCAATGGGCAAAACGGTACACAATTCCCTGAACATTGTTTGTTTTTAGTAAGAAACATGAGTACTGCGTTCCTTTAGACACTTCATTCTTTGCCTGTATTTTACCCCTAAAAATCGACTGCAAGTAATATAAATTTAATAGAGATCCTTCAGGTCCTTTTTCTTGTGTTTTAATGCTACTATCAAAATCTGCTTAAGTGTACATCCCGGACTTAATACTTATGTCAGCATTAGTTCTGAACATTGAGATTATAAAAGTGTATGGATCATTTTCCTTGTTAAAAAGACTCATTATTGAGGTGCCAATCTCTATGTATTCTGAAAATGGAGTTATTTCAGATCTCGTCTTTTGCAGGTCTCACGTTTGTCAAAGAAAAACGTTTGCTTTGTCATGTTCGTGGATGAAGTAACTCTGAATACTCTTTCATCGGAAGGCCATATACCAGACACCACGGGCTTCATAGGGTTGTGGAAGATCGTGGTGGTGAAGGATCTTCCTTACTCCGATATGAGGAGAGTAGGCAAGATACCGAAATTATTGCCACACCGTCTCTTCCCTTCTGCCAGGTATAAATAAAACAGAGTTAACCTTCACTTAGATAAGCCATCTTATGTTCTTGAAAATTGCAGTTTAAGATTCATATCTCAGTTTTCTTTCCATTGTTGTTGCTCGAGATCTGTTTGCCTGTTTTGTTGAGGCTTCTTTGCAGTCTAATTCGAATGTTGTTTAGGTACTCGATTTGGTTGGACAGCAAGCTCCGTCTCCAGCTCGATCCATTACTAATTTTGGAATACTTCCTCTGGAGAAAAGGCTATGAATACGCTATCTCCAATCACTACGATCGCCATTGTTTGTGGGAAGAGGTTGCACAGAACAAGAGGCTTAACAAGTACAACCACAGTGTCATAGACGAACAGTTTGTATTTTACCAATCTGACGGGATGCGAAGATTCAATGAATCCGACCCACACAAGCTTCTCCCCAGCAGTAAGATTTCAATCTACTCTCATCTATACACAATTTCTTGGGTTTTGTTGTTGCTGTGTATGATGGATGCATTACGCACTTTCAAGCAGATGTACCTGAAGGTTCTTTCATCGTGAGGGCTCATACGCCGATGTCAAACTTGTTTTCTTGCCTATGGTTCAACGAGGTGGACCGGTTCACGCCCCGTGACCAGCTGAGTTTTGCCTATACGTACCACAAGCTGAGCAGGATGAATCCCGGGAAGCCCTTTTATCTCAATATGTTCAAGGTGCGTTCCGAGTCAAGTAGCTTAGTGGTATCCTCCCCTTTGTACAGGTCCCGATCCCCCACCACCCAACTCTCGAGAAAAAGATAAAAGAAAAATAAGCATGACTCTTGAAGTGGTAGTGGTTACATTATTTGGTGGTAGCTTAGGTAGATACCTAATAATAATACTCTAGGCAAATCCCACTCTAGGCAAATCCCACAACAAAGATACTTTGATGGACCGAATGAATAATTGTGAGCTTCTTTGATTGTCTAATCCTTCGAATACTTACTCTAATGTTATTGTGAATCTAATCTATAATCCAACGTAAACGTTCCCTAAGCCTAAATTGTCCGGTCTTTTCAGGACTGCGAGAGGCGAAAGATTGCCAAATTGTACCGTCACAGGTCCGAGGAGAAGAGGACTAGCTCCCACGTCGATTTATAAGTATCTTTTCTTCTGTTACCACACGCTGCGCATTACCAGAGTCGTGGAGTCGTCAGAGCTGGTTCTAGTACAACGCAGATCTGCTTCCATGGAAGTTCAGCTTTGATAATGCCTCCTAAGATCACTTCAAGAACAGACCATAGAAATTTCCATAATCTCATATTTTTATTCATTTTATTATCATTACTATTATTTTTGTAAAATCTTAGAAGCAGCAGCTTTATATAAAATGTTTGTACCAATATTCATGATGACATTACTTGGTACAGTTCATATGGTCAATTTCAAGTTATTTAATGTCCTCTTTCTTATTTCATCAACATCCCCTTCATTGTTGAACGCTTATTCGAGCTCGACTCGTTTAAATAAACACATTATTCTGTTTCACAAAAGTATATTATTCAGCTTGAACTCCAACTTGAAAAGTATAACATATGATGAGTTTAATTTATAAAGAATCAACAAACTTGAACTGAAATGTGTCTGACACAACCTGACCCGACCCGACTCAGACTCGTTTACTCCTCTATAAAATCAATCACCGATAACATGACAAAAAGAATCTATGCTAAAATTGGTCTCAAACTAACTTTTCTATTGAAAAAAAAAACAAAGAAAGTCACCATTCAAGTTTCTTGATGGAAGCACCAGAATCATGCATGGGGAAACTCTTCTTCAACAAGAATCTGATCAAAGCCAAAATGCTGGCTTTCTTCCAAGAAATGGTTTGCCCATTTGCCTTTGACAACTTTAACATTTTAACACAGCAAACCTGCACGTGATCATCTCTCCCAGGTGAAGAATTATCACACAAATGATCTTCTGCAACATTTTCCCCACAATTTCTCGAAAACTTCTCATTCAAATCCTCCCACAGAATGTCCATTTTCTCCTCCTTATGTTCATCATCGTCGTTGTCATCATCGACATAGCAAAAGTTCTCTCGAAATGTGATGGTGTTACGCTTGAATTCTTGGAGTGAATCACACAAATTGAAGTTCCATTCATCTTCTTCTCCATGCTTTCCTACAGGCGGCCAAAGAGGCGGCGACTCCAGCAAGCACGGCGGCGGGTTGGTGATGGTGGCGGGGAAGGTGAAGTCCTCCTCCGCGTCGTAGGCCATGAGCTCAGTTCTTGAATTTTATCTTACTTTTTACAGATTTAAGTAGTTGTCCTCAACGGCTACTAATGGGCACCTATTTTTTGTTATTGCATGTTATAAATGTACATTCAATGAGTATATCTATATAACAAAGAGTAGAATAATAGGGAATAAATTCATATTATTATGGAAACACCAACTCTTTTTTTCATTATAGTCCAGTTTATGATGAATCTAATAATTCGTGGAATGCCTTTAAGTTTTTATAAACATTAATTAAATGTTAATTAAGCTCAATTTATTCAGCGTGCGTGTGTGTGTAACGGCTGGATGCATTCATGAAAGTTAGTATGTAGATTTAATTACATTATTACAGTAGAGTTGAGCTACTATTATTACTATCTCATAATTTTTTAATTTATTGTCTACACCAAATGCCAGGGAAAAATTGATAGAATATTTTTAATTTAAAATTTAAACGTATATATAATTTGGAAGTGTCGCCGTATTAAATAGCCACATACAATTCAAACAACCGTAAAATTCTTGTGAAGAATAACGTGCTAAATAATAATAGTGACGTTGAAAGTCTTGTCAATTACGTGTGGAATAAGGTGCATGTAAGACAAAATCTAAATAACGTTGTGTCCACTCTTTGGCTGCAGTCAAATTCATATTAAAAAGAATAATCTTAATATACAATATCTTTTTTATTGAAATCAAATAGTAACTCTTTAAACCTTATTTAATAACTTTAAACAAACTTTAGCATAGTTTCTTAGGATGGAGTATTATTTTTTATTTCTCCTTGTATCTACATAACTGCAAATTTAGGTAATTTTGAGCATGTTTATTTGGAAAATAATAGCTTTGCATGATGTTGTTCTTTTTTCTCTAATTGAAACATACTTTGTAAATGGCCCTTGAATGAACTCTTAAAAAAAAAGTAATAACTTAATATCAGGCATAACATATTTTACTTACCAAAAATTTACCACCATTTATATTTGCGGTGCCTAAAATCTAACATAGCTCGCCATAATCCTCAATCAAATGAGAAAATCGGGGACATCATTTCATATTAAAATAATGATAAAAAGAAAACAAAATCAAATTTCCACCTCGATTTCTTCTTGCCCATCTGAAAATATGACTTTTGCTTAGGGTTGGTTCGGGCCTGGGCTCGACCCAAGCTTTTTTATGGTAGCTCGGACTCACTTATCAACTTAAATGAACTTACCAAGCTCCACTTGCCAAGCATGTCATCAAGTTCGAGCTCGGGACCTATAAACTATGTAATTAGACAGAGATGAGTTCATGCAAACATACAAGGTGTACGTAGATTAAAAAAAATCGAGTATAGCTCGAGTTTGAACTTGT
Organism: Monilaria moniliformis; assembly: GCA_034509125.1. Lineage (NCBI taxonomy): Eukaryota > Viridiplantae > Streptophyta > Magnoliopsida > Caryophyllales > Aizoaceae > Monilaria > Monilaria moniliformis. Next base: position 15,709 of record JAYDZE010206424.1, read on the forward strand.
GAATAGACCAGAAACCGAACAACCAACCCCCACAATAAAAAAATATGACATACATACACCGTGCAAACATACCCCAATTTATTATGCTCACATCCATACTGAAAAGCTTATGATATCTCGGCATCAGTGCTTAATAGCATTTGCACCACAGTTACCGCATTAGGCCTCATTTCTGGTGAGATACTGATACATGCTAAGGCAACCTCAACAACTGCAACCATTTGACTTCTTACAGCAATTGATGTCTCACTAACATTTGAATCAGGAATTTGATCCCATTCTGAGATGCTCAACACCCATTTTGCTACTTCATTTCCTTCACTCACTGCTGCCTTACCGGTAAGGAGTTCCAGCAGCACCACTCCCAAGCTGTACACATTTCCTGCTGCTGTTGCTCTCTTTGTGCAACCATACTCTGAAACACAATATCAGACCATTTATGTATAAAATTGATACATCGAAATTTGAAGATATAGGTGAGAAAAATGCAATACCTGGAGGAACATAACCAACATACTGCATCCACTATTTGAAGGATGGATGGGCTTGCATAGCTCAATGTCACTGATTTGAGGCTCATCCAATGACTTCAACAGGATGCTTTCGAAAAAAAAAATATCCAAGAGAATGATTGGACCGGAGCTGCATTCATGGAGAAAAGCCAAATCTTTTGAGACTCCAACAGCAATGTTGTAACAGCTAGGCCAGTCCAATTTGTTGCTCGTTCTATGATGGAGAATGTTGTACTGTGTGCCTCGGACAAAATCATAGAAGAGGTAGGCTCTCCGTAGTGTCAAGACATATGCCACTGGATCATCACATTGGGATTGGACAGACTGCCAAAGAGTTCCAGCTCCTCCACGAGTTGTTTGTGTCGAAGAAACTGGACTATCTTGTGACTATGTTTAATCTTTTTGACCAAATAAGTGGTGCCTGAAGGCATCACAGCTTTGTAGAAAATTGAGAACGCTGTCTTCAATGTGATGTTAGAATGGTCAGAAACTGCTTCCATTGCTTTCTTGAAATCAACATTTGGGGCGTGGATGCTGTTTGGAGTTGGCAGATTTCTATTGATGCTTCTGTACATTCTTGAAATGAATATAGCAATAAACGAGATCAATAAACCAATTGGAAAGCCACTTGCAGCAGCAATCACCACCTCTGAGTCAATTGATGATTTCCTCTTCCTTTGGGGTATTGCAGGGCTAGGATTTTCCCTTAAATAAATCAAATCTTTATTCCCATCGTGTTAACTCTAACACGATATCCAAATGTAGGGACAAGCCCAGAGTGCTCGTTGTTCATCAGCAGCAGCTGAGTTAAGGTTCTTAAATCAGTTAGCAAATTTGGTATGTCGCCTGAAAGTCTGTTGTTTGAGAGGTCCAAAACTTCCAAGTTCTGCAGTCTCGATAGAGTAGCTGGAATAGGACCTTGGAAGAGATTGTGGCTGAGATTCAAAGCAATCTTAGTCTTTCTGGCATGGCTGGAATTTCCCTGTTGAGTTTGTTATTACCCAGCCGGAGTTCTACCAGAGAAGCTAAGTTTCCAATAGAGAAAGGTATTGAGCCATTTAATGAGTTCATTCCAATATTCAGCCTCTCCAATCTATTCAACTGTGGAATCTGTGGTGGGATTCCTCCAACAAAATTATTCAAATCAAGATTCAAAACTTGAAGATTAGTGAGATTACCCAAAGATGGAGGCAATGCGCCTCTCAATCTGTTGTTCGCCAAGTTCAAGTGAGACAAGCTCTTCAACATGCCCAACTCCAAAGGTATTTCACCACTCAAGCTGTTATTATCCAACTCCAAATATCTCAAACGACTACCCAGCGAGGCGGATGGAATCGTCCGATTAAGAGAATTGCTGCCTAGCCTCAACCTGTAGGACCTTCCAAGTTATTGAAAGACAAGTCGAGAAACTCAAGATTCGCTCCAACAGCAGATCGAAGGGAATGCTCCCTGTCAACTCTTTATAGCTGAGGTAAAAGATGAAAGGAATGAAGTAATCCCTGATGGAATACTCCCATTCAAGTTGTTCCGATTGGAAGCAAATCTTTGGAGGGTTGTGACATTGGAAAGTGATGATGGAATTCCACCACTCAAAGAGTTGAAAGACAGAATCAAGGTTTCCAACTTAGTGAACTCTCCAAATTCCATTGGAATTGAGCCTGAGAGATGATTTCGACTGAAATCAATCAGACTCAGATTCTTGTATATTGTGATTTCTATGGGAATTTCACCTCTGAATAAATTGGCAGAGAGCACAAGCTTCTCCAAGAGATTCATTTTTCCAAGATTTGTAGGAATCTTTCCTCTAAACCTAATCCAACCAAGGTCCAGACTCTTGAGTGAACCCAACCTTTCCAACTTGAGACTAATCTCACCAAAGAACCTATTCGCAGAAAAATCCAAGGTTTCTAACATTGGAAAGCCATCGAAAGTAGGCAAAGAACCAAGCAACTTATTCCCACTAAAATCCAACAGTTTCAATCCACTGATTTCCCCACAACTAGTGAAGAAACTATATGGGATTGGGCTAAGTTGATTGCTGGACACATCAAGAGACTCTAAAGCGGCAATATTGCAAACAAAGGGAAGAAATTCAGAGCTAGAAATTGAAAAATACTGGAAAGAAATTATGTTTATGGAAGAATCATCAGCGCTGCAACCAACTCCCCTCCATGAACAAGGATTTGAGGTTTTCAAAACATTACTCCACACAAAGGAAGAAGCAGTATTATTCTGAATGATTTCATAAATTCTAGTCATCACACTAACCTGATCACCAGGCAGCTCAGATGATACCATTTGAATGTAAATCAAAAATACAAACAGCTTAGCTGCATTGCAAATAACCCTCAAACTCACCTTTTTTCTTTTTTTGGTCTGTGATAGATTTCTGATGTGTGCATACACAGTCGGTTCAGCTTTTTATAGGCATGCAAATTAGAGTATTCCGAAAAAAGAATGGGATAGAATCAAGAAAACCCATTGGAAACGCAGACTTGGTGACTTATTCTACAATTTACAGAAATGACTGAAACTGAATTTCGGAAAAAGTGTGCACCGATAGTTTGTATATGTCTGATATGTTTAACTTTTGACGAGTTTTAAATATATATATTTAAATAAAAATTTCAATATTTTCTAACGTAATTTTGTAGTATAATTTGCTATGACGAGGACAAATTATATCATCACTTGTATAAATATATAAAAACTAACCATTTTCGAGTGAATGGACAATACTGTACTTATTAAAGTACATGTTATGTGAATATTTATATTATCATACACTAAAATGGAAAGGTGACATAAAATTTATACAATAAACATTTCTAACCTTACTTTAAGTATAAGAGGCACATTGGGTCATCTAACTGTACAGATCACTAGGGCATCTCTAATTGGAATGGATTCAACATACATCATATATACATAAGTTTTTGCCTTAAATTAAAATCTAAACAAACTCTTTCCAAATTTTAATCTTCCTTTCTCTTTCACACAACTGCAAAATTTAAGCAATTTTGGGCATGTTTTTCTGTAAAAGGATAGCTTTCATGATTTTGTTAGGATAGTTTGACTCTCTCTCTCTCTAAATAAAAAATGGCTTGGAATTATCCCTAAAAAATTGGGATAGATTTTCATTTGAGCCTTTCAGCGTGGCATTTCATGAGGTTCTACTAGAATGATTGTATTGTAGGGACTAGGGAGGGCTTTTAAGGGCAAAAATGACATTTAATCTGATTTTTAGTTTCATTTTAGAAAATGTCATGACCCAAAAAGAATTGATATTTGACGTATTCAATTTACTATGAATCTACCATTGATTAAATATCCGGCGTCTGAAACCTATAAGTAGTGTATACTTCAAATAAAAGTGGAGAAAAGAAAGTGCATGTGGGTCGAGTTTGAGCTCATGAATCACAAAAAATATTACATAATTAATCATGTGGAACATAGTACAATACTCCCAATCCATACTAAAAAACTTATGATATCTCAATATCAGTTTGGCTTGTGTTTAGCAGCATTTGCACAACACTTACTGTATTAGGCCTCATTTCTGGTGAGATATTGATACAAGCCAGGGCAACCTCAAGAACACCTAATATTTGATTTTTCACAGCACTTGATGTCTCAATCTCACTAACATTTGAATCAATTATTTGATCCCATTCTGAGATGCTCAACACCCATTTAGCTAGTTCAGTTCCTTCACTCACTGCTTGCTTCCCACTCAGCAGCTCCAGTAGCACAACTCCCAAGCTGTACACATTGCCAGCTGCTGTCACTCTCATTGTGTAGGCGTATTCTGAGACTCAAAACAACAAGATTTACGCGACATAGTACATAAACAAGCAGTATAATGGAAGGATTAAGGTTTGTTTAGGTGGTAAGAATGCAACACCTGGAGGAACATAGCCAGCTGAGCCAGCAACTGTGGAGAGACTGCCTGTGCTCTTGGAAGGATTGATCAGCCTGCAGAGCTCTATATCTCCGATCTGAGGCTCGTTCAAGGACTTCAATGCTATGCTCTTGCTGGAGAGGTCGAGGAGAAGAATCTGAGACTGATGGAGAGAAGCTAGACCTTGAGAAACTCCAATGGCAATGCTGTACCGCTTTCCCCAATCCAGTGCACTGCCTGCTGCACGATGAAGACTGTCGAAGAGGGTGCCTTGAGGGGTGAAGTCGTAGAAGAGGTAAATGCCACGCAGTGTCAAGAGGTATGCAAATGGGATCATGATATTTGGATCAGAGAGATCTCCAAGATCTTGAAGCTCATGTTCTAATCTTTCATGGCCGTGTAGACTGAACATCTTGTCGAGGCAGTTGACCTTCTTGATTAAGTAAGTGGCGCCTGATGGGAGGAGAGTTCTGTAGTAAGTTGAGAATCTGGTCTTCAATGTGATATTTGAGGGATCAGCTACTGCTTCAAATGCTTTCTTGAAATCGATGTTTGAGCGGTTTGTTGCAGACAAGAGATTGACATGGATCCTTTTGTACTTTCTTGTTGAAATGGATACAACGAGCATGCTCAATATGATCACTAAACCAACAACCATGGCAGAGCTTGCTACTGCTATGATAATGGTTGAGGCAATTGATTTTGACTTTTTGGGGGTTGGAGGAGGGTTA
>JAYDZE010206535.1:0-39679 GCA_034509125.1 Monilaria moniliformis
AATTAATTGATTATAGATAATTAAAACTAAATAATATTTATAATTGAAAAGGGTAAAAAAGTCATTACACCCCTTATATATAATACAATCATACCTACCAAACACTTATTTATTTTTATCCTATTTTTTATCTCATCTACCAAAAAACATAATAAAATCCTTATCTTTATCTATATCATAAATTTTAACTTAAATACTAACATAAGTTACACTACCTAAACAACCTTAACACAACTACCAAACACGCCCTAAGGAGAGAGGATTCTCTCACATGTAAAAAAAAATCATTCTACATAAATTATAAGTTAATTAATTTAGCTTTGCAAAGTTGATATCCCTTGCTTAATGCTGTTTTCAAAAATTGTCTTTGTTTTTTTATTATATATTTTGTGTAATTGATGTATAACAATGTGTATTACTCCTTTAAATATGATATATATATATGTATTTACTTCAAAATAGTTGATATATTTTTCACTTAGGAAGAAGCATTTAAAAAGAGGATTAATGGCTACAAATAATAAGGTAAGTGCCTTTGAATTTGTAATTTTCACACGACTTCTAGATTATTCAATAAAAAAGCAATATCGTTTTCGAATACATATTAGAGGAACTTTGTTTCCAAACTTACCGACATTTAAAATTTATTAAAATTAGAGGGCTTCTAAGTAAATGGATCGTGGGCCGAGTTCGGATCAGGCTGAGATTTTTTAGTTTGGCCCATTTTTGGGCTTAAATATGGTCAAATAGTAACATATAATGTTGCTCTTAATATAGGCTATTGTTTTGGGCTAAATATTATAGTCACATATATGTATCTTGATACTATACTAGATATGGTTTTGAATTTTAAATTCAAAAATAAAAATAAAAATTGACAATAAGATTGTGTGAGGTGGACATGATTTTCAGTTATTGGCAAGATAAGCGTGGCTTGTATTTTATATTTTTCTTTTTTTGTTATTAGCAAACATTGGTAATGTGGTCATTATATATGATTATGACAGAATATATAAAATAGTAATAGAATTGAATTATTAGCCGCAATATATTTGATGCATGTTTAGAGTTGTCAACAGCAACAATGGAGATTGAAACAAAGGTAATCTCGATCGAAACCATCAAACCGTCTTCTCCAACCCCAAAATCTCTACAAAAATACCACCTTTCATTTCTTGATAAATTAGCTCCGCCCATTTTCCCGCAGCTCGTCTACTTCTACTCATCAAACCCCGAAATCCCCAACTCCCGAAAATCAAACCAGCTAAAAAACTCCTTGTCGGAAACCCTCTCCAAATTCTACCCCCTCGCCGGCCGCCTCGTCGCCAACCTCTACGTTGACTGCAACGACGCCGGTGTCCCCTTCCTCCAAGCCGAAGCCAACTGCAACCTCTCTCAAATCGTCACCAATCCAGACCCCATAAACACGTGCAAATTCGCAATCCCTCAAAAGACCCTAGGTTTATGCATGGCGGTTCAACTCACCTATTTCCGATGCGGCGGCGCTGCCGTTGGAATCCTGTTCCTGCACAAAATTGGCGACGCATTATCTCTCTTCATGTTCGCCAACTCCTGGTCCGCTGCTGCCAGAGGCGGCAGCGCGCCGCAACCGGTGTTCAACGCCGCCTCCAACTTCCCGCCACGGGACATCCCCGGCTACCGCCCCACCTCAGGAATATTAAAAGAAGAAGTCGTCGCTAGAATCTTCACATTTCCGGCGTCGAAAATCGCCGCTCTCCGGGAAAGGTACACGGCCGCCTGCGGCGGCCATCGCCCGAGCCGGGTGGAGGCGCTGTCGGCTTTTATATGGACCCGATTCGTTTCCGCCCCGGGCATGAAACACGACCCGAATAAAATATACGCGGTGCTCCAGACCGTGAACCTAAGGACCCGGGCCGACCCGCCTCTTTCGGAGCATCATTTCGGGAACATATACGGGCTGTCGACCGCGAGGCCGGAAGCGGGGGACGGCGGGGTGGAGCTCCTGCGGAAGATGCGGGAAGCCGTGGAAGCCGTCGACAGCGGCTACGTGGCTCAGCTGAAGGATGGTGAGAAGCATTTGGGGTTCATGAGCGAGATGTTGGCTCAAGACACGAAGGGGGAGCTAGTGAGCTTCAACTTCACGAGCCTATGCGGGTTGCCGTTGTACGAAGCGGATTTCGGGTGGGGAAAACCCGTTTGGGTGGGGTTCAGCGGGTTCCCGTTCAAGAATTTGGTTAGTTTTGCGGATACAAAGAGTGGGGGTGGAATAGAGGCGTTGGTTCATTTGAGGAAACAAGATATGGAGAAATTCGAAGCTTATTTGGAGGAGTTGCAGATGTTAAAGAGTAATCTGTGAATGAAAATGAGAGCATCATGTAATTGTCCCATTCGTTGATCTTTCTTAATAGCAAATTATTGTCTAGCATGACTGTGACATTAAAACAACCATTAGTTTGTGTCTCTAACTTTGAGCATTTTCTCAAAAATATTTTAAACTTATGTTTATCTTATAGGGCATGCTTGCTATGATGGGATAAAATGATAATTTTTATTTTTATTCATTGCTTGATATTTTTTTTTGTAGGAATCATCATTCTATTGGGAATCGACATTCTACTTTTGTGGAAATAGTCATTCCTTCCATTTACCATAAGTTTAACCATTCTATTATATTTCCAATTCTTCTTATTTTATGTTTTGGCAAAATTACCGATACATACTTTGTTATTTTACAATTTTATTCTTTTAATGTTAAATTGATCCTTGTAAATATTTTCATATTCAATATTTATTTATAAAAATATTGTAATATAAATTTACAATTCACGTGATGCCCTCATTTTCATGCATTCATTGAAAATCACAAAGTAATTATAATAATACATGTATGTATCCAGAAATCATTATAAATTACTCTTATAATCTTTAATTTTAATATGTTTTTCTACTTGATAAATTTAAGAATATTTTCAACAGTCGCTGCATACGTATATTTAAAATAATACATGAGTTAAATTTAAAAAGGCTAAAATGACAAACAAATAACTGTAGTTAAATCAATGAATATTTGGAATTTAAGTCAAAACATGCTTTCTACATGATTTTGCAGTCAAATAATTTAATTTTATTCACAATATATTTTTTACTATCTCATCATATTTGTGAAGTTCTTACATTTTCATATTCATTAATACCCATCTGAAACAAAAAAACTTGATAATCGTAATTATTACGTACCAAGTAAGAATATTAAACAAAAAATAGTTTAATACGAATTTAAAGTAATACTTTAATTAATTATAATATAAAGGGTATCTTATTAATATAAGATAATTTTATTTCATTTCTATACTTCATTTATAGTTACCAATCATATGAATGGAATTAATCAAGGAATAGCGATTTCATTCCTTTCGTATTCATTGTGTCTATCAAGCAAAAGAATCATCCAAGGTTTGTCATTCATTTCCCACATTCATTCATTTCTCACATTCATTCTATTCCACCCTCATTTAATTCCATCACACCAAGCATGTCCTAAGGCTTATTTGCTTAAATTTCTAAATTTACCGCAAATTCTGATTTTGTATACTATCTTTAATATTTGCATGCTAATTATTTAATCTGATTTTGCAATCGACGAAGATTTTGGCTAATATTAATGCTAACATGACTTGCTGATTTAAGTCAAAATGATGTAGTTTTTCAAAGTATAATGCGACGGCATTTTAATTCTCGTTTGATTATGCCACATCAATTAATCATTAAACCACGTCAGCACTAATATTCGCATGAATTTTCGTTGGTTGCAAAGTCAGATCAAATTAATAGTTCAGTAATTAATACAATCATTTTAAAGCTAGTATGCAAAACCAGAATTTAGTTCGGATGAATACAATTTCATAGAGGAAAATCAAAACCAATCAAAATCAAGTTTGAGCAACAATGAAGATTGAAACAAAGGTAATCTCGATCGAAACCATCAAACCGTCTTCTCCAAAATTTCTCCAAAAACACCAACATTCACTTATTGATCAAATATTTCTATCCATCTGTATGCCCCTCGTCTACTTCTACCCAGCAAGCTATAAGATTCCCAACTCCCAAAAATCTGATCACCTCAAAAGATCCTTACCGGAACCCTCTCGGGATTCTACCCCTAGCCAGCCGTCTCATCGGCAACCTTTACATTGACTAAAATGACGTTAGCATCTCCTTCCCCGAAGCCCAAGCCAACTGCAACCTCTTAACTTTGCGATCCCCCTTTCCAAAAAAAACCCTAGGTCTACAGCCCCATCAGGATCTCATTCTCGCACAAAGATTTTAGAACGTCATATCTAACTGTAGTGGTGTATACTATGGTAGATATGATGGATCGGGTGAACAATGTCCAGAAGCATAATTAATCATTCCACTTTGCCATAATCACTTTTGGGACAGTCCATTCAGACCACTACATACATCCTAAACCGTGTACCTGCTAAAGCAATTGTCGTCAACCCTTATGAATTATGGATGAGTGAGAAACCCATATTAGGACTTTTACATGTTTGAGATTGGCCAACAGGGGCTCAATCTTTAGGCCACATGAGCAAAAGTTGGACTCTACAGTGGTGATTTGTTACTTTGTAGGTTACTCTGCAAGTTCTAGGGATTTTGATCCCACAACAAGATCATTTTGGAGACGATCAATGCATGGTTCTTTTGAGGAATGTGGGTTTGAGGCGGATAATGAGATTAAGAAAGTTGCATGATGACTCACTCGTAGTCCTTGTTCAACTTCCTGAATAACAACATGAGGAACAACCTCAACCCTCTCAAGAACATCTTGAAATAGTGCCACTTAGGAGATCCACTACAGTGATGAGATCTACAATTTCTACGAATAATTAGATTGTATATCTCCAATAGCATGAGGTAAACATTGGAGTGATGTAAGATGATCCGGAAAACTTCTTTTAAGCCATTGAAAGATCTAACACTAGAAAGTGGATTGATAGAATAATTATGGCACTAGTGACTCAAAGAAGAAGGTTTGCAAACTAAAAAAAGGTCCTAAGCATGCGTCTAGTCATTGGTATTTTAAGTTCATCAAGTTGTCATCTCATCTGGTTTTGAGACGAATTTGGTTGATAAATGTGTATACTATAAGTTCATTGGAAGCAAAATTTATTTTCCTAGTTCTTTACGTCGATGATATTTTGCTTGCTTGCAACGATGTAAACTTATTATGAAACAACACGTAATTTCTGTACTGAAAATTTGAAATAAAAGATCTTAGTGATGCTTCTTTTGTATCAGGAATTCAGATACATTGGGATCGTTCCCTATGTGTACTTGGATTATCACAAAAGAGTTATATCGATAAAGTGTTGGCATGATTTTGAATGAAAGACTGTAGACCAAGAGATATCCATGTGGCCAAAGGTGATAAATTCAGTTTAATTCAGTGTCTTGTGATATAGTGAAAAATGAAATAGAATTGATTCCTTATGCATCGGTAGTGATAAGCCTTATGTATGCACAAATATGTATGCGTTCAGATATTGCGTTTATACTGCACATGCTAGGCATATAATTGACTAATTCTGGTGTGGATCATTGGAAAGCATTCAAAAGGGATATGCGGTATCTAAAGAGAACAAAAACAATATACTAACTTATGGAAAATTAGATCGGTTTGAGATCATTGAGTATTTTGATTCTCATTTTGCGGTATGCAAAATAATCATAGATCCACGATAAGTTTTGTATTCATGCTGGCTGGAGATGGTGTTTCTTGGAAAAGTCTTAAGCAAACACTTATAGCCACATCTACTATGGAAGCATAATTCATAGCTTGTTTTGAGGCATCACAACATGGAGTATGACAATGGAACTTGAGTAAAGGACTGCAAACTGTGGACAGTGTTGAAAGACCACTTAACTTATATTGTGACAATATGTTAAAGTCATGTACTCCAATAACAATAGGATCTTTTCAAAGTTTATACATATAAATATCAAGTTCCTTGTTGTCAAGAATATAATTCAGAGTAAATAATTGTCTATTAGATATTTGAGTTCAACTTCCATGCTGGCAGGTCCTTTCACTAAAGGATTGCCACCATCGGTCTTTCATATATATTTTCCATTCAATCCTGTGATACTTCGGTTTAGTGAGAGTTGATGTCCATCTATGTCATGACATTTGGTTTCAGTAATTGAGTGCACACTTCAGTTACTTTGGTTTCAGTTACAATAAATTGCACTTTTATATTTCTGAACTCACTAAGGCTTTAGAGAACTAGTTGGAAATAGGCATGTGCAAGATCACATAATATGTAATATCCATCCTGCAAACCCATATTTTGACCTGTGTTGCTAGAAGTGTTGATATATGTGATTACTAATGAGTTTGGTCATGTATACGTCTTATGACTTCAATTTTTTTGGTTCTATTAACATGTTTAGTAGACCAGATTGGTGGAGATGATTGATATAGATAATAAATGCGCAGAACTTCCGTAAGGTTCAACCATTGCAGACTTTTATATTGGCACAAGTGGGAGACTGTTAGAATATTATAATACAGTCAAACATAATCATCTAACGGTTGCATACATTCATGAGTATCTATCGAACAACCTGATAAAGTGATCTACTAAATTATTATAATTACAAGGTCAAACGATCACTTATAAAAGTATGGGAACTATTCTGCAAATACCATTTTGAATAATTTCTATTTTGTTATGTGAAAAATTGAAGTTGTAATAAAGTTAGGGACTCCTTAATACGAGGTTATGGTCACCAAGTGCAATGTATAAATACGTCGATAAAATTCATTCCTATTGATGATACGTAGAAAACAAGAAACAAACATTCTCAATAACGTTGTCACTTGGAAGACGATTAACCCTACTACGGAACCATTGAACATGAACCCGTCGGATTCAGTTCGTTGGTAATTTTGAGTTTTACATAACGGTTTTGTTCGTTTGTTTGTTTACTCAATTACGACAACCTGTATTCAACAAACTGACCAAAACTTACAATCAGATTTTTGGAGAGAAAATAACAGTATACAAAACTCAAATTTATATTTGTTTAAGCGATTACAATAAAAGTTTGATATAGTCATAAGTTAATGTTCTAATAGTAAGTAAACATGATATATATGAGATCGGAGTCATATTTCTGCAGAATCATCAGTAGGCCGGGCAACGGAGTAACTTGACTGGTTGGACTGCTACTGGGTCAGGAGCTGCTGCAACATACTCACATCCTCCTCCAACTTTATTCTTTGCTCTCGCTTAGACTTTAAGCGTTGTTCCACCTAAGACTCCAATGCAGACTGTAAGAACTATTACATTCGAGACTTCAATTCAAACTGAATTTCTCGGTGCATCTTAACCCGCCACACGGCTTAGGATTGTCGACTGATCACTCCTGAACTCTGTGTGGAAGTAGAACTTTCCACAAGGCTCGGTTTAAGATTCCAGTTCCGATCATCATATTCTTCTTGTTGAGGCAGCCTCCCATAACATCATGGATAAATATCTCATTCAGAGTGATGCCATCGCCCTTGCTCGCAACAAATTTCCTCACTTTCGACTAGTTAATAAGAATGATAATAAATATTATATGAATAAACAATTAAATATATATACATTTATGTTATTATATATAATTGACATCTATATATGCAGTCATCTTATATGTGTACTCTCCATATTTGTTCATATGTAGTGCCCAGAACAAATCATATGCACACTCACTAATGGAGACCTCATTTTTCACTGTCTATTTATCAAAATATAATAAAACAAACATTAACATAAATAATGAATTTGTCATAGGAATATAACACTTACCATCTTCTGAGCTCTGATTGGGACAGATACTGAGCCTCCTCGATGCTTGCTGATTCCAGTGCCAGGTCTATCTGGCTCAATATATCTGACCTTTCATGCAATTTCTAACTTTGCTACTACTTATGGTTTACTTCAGTATGCGATTACTCCAGTCCACATTTCCTCCAACACGTAACCTGGCCTCCATCGATTCTGTGTCATCATCTTCTTTATACTGCCAATGAAGTCGGGCAATCTAATTGCGGCCATCTTGCCCCAAAGATCTGCACCTTACTCTCCCATTTGGAAAGGCCGAAAAAGAGATTTATGAAGAAGATATGAAATATTATAATGTTATTTTAATCAAAACAAACAATACTTACTCGAAATTTCTAAAAATAGTCATCATTGATCTCCTTTGGTGTCAATCCCCAACTGAAACTAGTTAAATTTGGGACGTGCTTGAATGTCGCAGTGATGTTCCTCGACATCTGATGATGTATCATTAATTCCCTATGACATTCAATTATTAATAATCAATAACTAATAACAAATCTGGTAAAAGGATTTCTCTGAAATTGGTTACCCCCATTACACATTACGGGTCCTTCATCACTCATGTGATCTTCATCTTCAGCAATGGCCGTCTCTAACTCATGTGGAACCGATCTTGTGCGTGATGTGTTGCTACTAGGAGCGAGACCACCACGACGATGATGCATATCTAAAACACGTACAAACAATTAGTGCAATCAATTTTAGCTTGGTATTAAGATTGAAATAAAACAATTGTTAATAAAAAATCATACATTATCATATTATTCATTTTTATCAACATTTTCATCATCGAAAAATATAATATCTTCAACTGAATGGTATCCATCATCATCATCGGTATCTATCATCTCACCATTTGGATGAAGTATTGGAGTGTCATCACTTACTGCTAGGTTAATATCTATCAAAGTCATACACATTTCATTATCATGAAACAGTGGTTCTATTGCTGATGTAGATGTTGCCAGATTTGGAACTTCAATATTAGACCTTGGACATTTCCCACCGGTCCTTCTTTACTTTATTCATACTAGGATACGAGCAATAATATACTTGAATGTATTTATTTGGTAAGACAAATGGCTCGTACTTGTTATACTTATGCATGTGGTTTATAGAAATCAATTTGAAGTCTTTATGAACCAATGTCCCAGAAGTTGATGGATCAAACCACTCACATTTAAATAATGTGATCCTCTTGGTAAGCATACTAGGATAATCTGACATACATACCTCTAACAACCGTCAATAAAAGTCCATCCCGTTAGTGGCATATATTTCGCCTTTAATGCATACTCCACTATTCATAGTAGCTCGACATGACTCATGTGATATTGTGTGAAACTTATATCTATTAACATATCCAGGATTTGCTCGTTTCATTTCATCATCAAAGAATCTTTCAAAAATAAAAGAATACAAGTTAGATGTATACTAATATTTATTGTAAGCTATGTTATTACTCACTTTATATAAGTGGTTATAACCTCAGACAATTACGTAAAATGTATGTATGCGCGGCATTGTATTCTCTAGTATTCAAGTATCCCGTTGACATTTTTTCAGGTGGATGTCATGTTTGCTTGAAAATTGTAAAAACACCAGAATCCTCAGGAACGCTACTACTACTTTCTCCAGCCTAGTTATAAGGCTCGTTCCTTATCTTTGTTCTCACATGATCCTCAAAATAATAAGCACAAAATGTCAAAATATCTCCTAATAAATAGGCATTCCATATGGATCCTTTAACTCGAGCTTTGTTATTAACATTGTTTTCAACCTTCTATGATACCCATTGGCATAAATAAATAAAATTAATTTTATTATATCGTATATGTAAGTAATATCCTTACCTTTCAAATGGGTACATCTATTGAAATTAAGCAGGTTCAGCAAGGCAAGCTTCATTAGCCATGTGAACTGGCAGATGCTCAATTGAGTCGAAGAAACTAGGTGAGAAAATATGCCCAAGATTACACAAAACTATGAGAATGTTATCATTTAGTCTGCACATATCTTCAATTCTCATTGCTCGAGAGGTCAAGTCCTTGAAGAACAAATTTAACTCTATGATAGCCTTCCAAGCATTTTGGGGAAGAAGGTCACGAAATGCAACATGTACTATACGTTGCATGAAAACATGGCAATCATGAGTTTTTATTACAAACATCTTTAGCTTTCTCAAATCCACACATCTACTTATTGATGCGTATGTCAGAGTATAAATTTAATTAATAAAGAACTGCACACAAGTTATAAAATACTCTAAAATCACTTCTACTGCAAGAGAACAGTGTCGAAAGTAGCAATTAGGGGTCGAACCCACAGGGATATGAATTGGTTGTTTAACCCAAAAAATAAAATTGAAAAAGAAGATTTTGAAAATAAAAATAAAAATACAGAAGCTGGAAATAAATGATCAAAGAAAAACAAAGGCAAAAGTTGGTTTCAATAAGATGGAAAAGATTATCCCTAATATGTTTCACATGATTATTGTAAATGACTGACTCAAATCTAGGTTCCTAGTTCAATTTCATGGCATTAAGGGTTGTGTCTATTTTACACTCTAACGACACTGAACATGTCAGAAGAATTGTAGAATTAAGATAAGCTGAACACATCTCAAAATTCTTTAATATTAACCTCGATTCCTGTGGAAGCTCAGTACATCCAGATTGATATTTAAATACGTTCGACACAACAGATTAACAAATTTAACTACTTTAACCTAGACTCTCGCTGTAGACCTAGATTAGCAATTAAACACATTATTAACCTTCAAACTTTTCTCTAAACAATACTCAGTTCTATGGATTGTATACTATGTAGTGCTCCTATTTTCCAAGTTAAAGAGACATCAGAAAAAAGGCAAGATTAAACTGCCAAAGGTGTACACTTCAATAGCTTAAATAAATAAAAACCATAGCATAAATTAATCCATGAAATCAAGCATAGGAACAGTTAAGTCAAGTCAAAACATTATTCATCTTACTACATACTAGGGATAACAGGAAAATCTAGCTTAACATGGAAAAAATAACACCAAAAGAAATAAAACCCGTGATACACATGGTGTCAGATCTCTATGGTGTTGTCTTCTTCTCCTGCTCTTTTTCTCTCAATTTCGCCTGCTATTTGCTCTAGGGTTTTCCAAGATGTCTTTTTGATATTGAAAATCAATATTTATAAACTTTCATGCGTCAATTGGGCCCGATCGGGTGTGCTCTGGTCAAGACCCATCCGCCTTCTCCAAACTTCTTCCTAACAAAGAAAAGTATTTAAAAGCAGGTGACAACTCAATAAACATACGTGAAAACTTAGGGAAAATATTATAATATTTTATTTGCATCAGTACTCGAGGGGTCTATTTAATGAGATCATTAATTGATGAGCTAGGTTCAATTTATATAGCACACGTATATAGATTCAATTGATGGTGATATAAATGTTTGACACAAACAGAAACTTTAAATTTTTATGAATGGTGCATTTTTTTCACAATTAGGTGTGATATACTCCATCCGTCTTGGTAAATATGTCATACTTTGTGATGACACAGATTTTTATAAGTTTTTGTTTAAAATGTTTAAACAGAGAGAAAATTATGAAATAACTCTTTTTTTTCAAATATTGAAGTGTGACATATTTGGTGGGACAAATCAAAAATGAAAATGAAATATCTTTAGTGGAACAGAGAGAATAATTGATATTGTTACAATTTGAACTTTTTTTAAACCAAGAAAACGGCAATAATCTTATAAATCAAACATCTTTGGTCGTCAAATTCCATATTCAAAGTGGGATATCGGTCAACCAAATATTATCCACAGTATAAGACCACCATACAAGACTTAGAAAAACTAATTGTAGAGATAGAATCTGTGTAACAATTCTAGAGTTCGTTTTCAGGAACTTTTAAAAGGTAATAATGTTGAAATGAGGGGTTCTATGAGAGATACAGATGCTGAATATTAGGTTGAAATTGATTAGTACATAAGTGGATACACAACTTTTTGCCTTATTTTATCAATTAAATTAAAATCTATCACTGTAACATGACTTGAGTATTGTGAGTCTGTGACAATGCTATTCTTGCATTGCATTTATTTTCATTTATCTATATTTCCCTACTAAAAAAATGACAATGCTCTTCTCTTGTTGCACATGATTATCAACAATATTGACAAGAAAACTTTGCTACCACTTTATCATTTTTAGTGCTAAAAAATGTGACAAGACAATTATATCTGTGGTACCCTAAAAATTTGTTGCCATGTTATCATTTCTGCTAAGAAGTACAGATTCAATATTTTGATGAATGATAAACAACCAAGCATATATTTGAGCGGCGAGCGCAGAAAAAAATATCAAAAAAAGTAACTTGTTATTGAAATTCACAGTCATTTCAAGTTCCATTCTCTTCTTTGTGTCTTTGGCAGCAACGGGGCATTCAGCCTTCTTTGGCATAACCTATGACCGCCATCAGAGACAAGCTCCGATACCAAAATGTAACAAATAATGCTATCTAAAACATAAGTAACGAAAATCAGCAACCTATCGTGTTTGCAGATCCTTATAGACATATACATGTATTACACAGATTCATTGATTTTGCAGCACATGGCAATTAGACCTATCATTTTCCACAAACATTCTCCATCTACGATTGGGGAAATTCTTATAAACACGTACACAACGACATCCTACACCAATCCATTGATTTTGCTGCAAGTTGAGAGAATGTTAGTTTTCACATTGCAATTGCAAGTCCCTGTTTGTTTTTCCCTCCAAAATCCTATTAAGACAAATTCTTGAAAATCATCTCTACTTGTTCATCAAAATTTCCATAAACTAACAGTGGGATGAATCACAAGTCCAAAAAAGAAAAAAACAATTCTTGACATTCTTTTCTTACAAAGAATCACAGGCATCAACTAATGCTATATACACTCCATATGAATGAAAACAGAATGACACAAATAGTGACAAAAAAAAAAGAAGCAAAATCATAACCAAAAAAACATATCTCAAGATTGTGATCATCATCAATGGAACCCCCTCGACCCTCTCGACTGATAGAGCTCAAGCTTCCCCTTGGCCTCCGGCAGCAGCCTCTCGGCCTCCTCGAGCTGGCACAGCGCCGCCTGCTTGGATGCCCACTCAAGCACGGTGAGCACCTCCGCCCGTGCCAGCTCCTCGCTGTCAGGCACATGCATAGCAATGTTGCATAGCAAGATGAGGGCCGAGCTCTGCACGACCTGCTCGAAGTACACGAGCTGCACGAGGTGCTTGGCGCCCCCGGCCTCGATGATGGCCTTGGCGTGGTCGAGGTGGAGGTAGTTCTCCGTGCAGGCGAACTTGGTGAGCGCGACACACGCCTCCCGAGACACCTCCACCTCCCTCTCATCGAGCAATCTAACTAAAGGGCTAATCATCCTTGTCTCGGTGGCCTTAAAAGTCCTAGCTAAATTCCCTATGGCTTTGATGCAGGGGATCAGCAGCTCTGATTCCCCCTTTTCGAGGATCCGGAAGAGCTGATCCACGGCGGCCTTGCAGGCGGGGGAGTTGGGCTTGAAGGCTGACCTTCTCAGCTCCGCGTCCCCCTCCGCCACCGCTGTGATCTCCATCAGGGCCATGGCCGAAGTGTATTGCACCTCGGCCGGGCCCTTCTCCAACAAAACCGCGAAGCAGAGCAATGCTCGCGATTCTGTGATGCTCCGGCATATGGCAGAGTTTCCTTTCGCCAGATGCCAGAGGGCCCGCGCCGCCATTGCCTTCATCTGCGCCTTGGTGGCCGGGTCCTCCATCTCCCGGGCACGGTTGCTCGCGCCCGAGAGCGATATGCTCGGGTGGTGGAGGTGGTTGTTGTGGAGGGAACTCACCTTCCCACCTCCCCCGCCGTTGTTTCCGCCGGAATTCGGTTTCACGGCGGACATGGTGGTAGTGACAACATTGTACATTTGATTAGGCTGCTTGATGCTGCCGCCACCGCCTAGCGGCCGCGGCATCAAGGTTTTTTCCTCATCTAAATGATGATCGGCGGTGGCACCACCGCCGTTGCTGGCTAAGACAACGGCGGCGTGCATCGATGTGGCTTTACTAACAACGGAGTATTTGCTGTGTTCTTGCACGGTTTCGAAAGCAAGGTGGCTAACAAGAAGTCTGATTATATTATGCTGAGCGAAGAGATCTTGGCATTTGGGGTAATGGGCAGCGAGCTCGGCGACGGCCCAGGCGGCGACGGCTTGCACCTTCATGGGGCCCTCTTTGAGGATCTTGGCGAAGACGGAGCAGACGCCGGCGTGGGTCATGTGCTCGACGCTCTCGGGGTCGCGGCCGAGGAGGCCGATGGCGCGGGCGGCGTTTTCCTGGCCTTCTTGTTTGCCCTCTTTAACCAAACGGAGGAGGGGGCCGACGCCCCCCTCCTCGATTATAAGCTTGCCGTAGCGGTCGTTGTCGCGGGCGAGGGAGACGAGGGAGGCGGCGGCGTCGGCCCGGTCGTCGACGGAGCCAGTGTAGAGGATGGCGATCTGCTCCCAGATGAGGCCGAGGATGGGCTCGTTGGCGGCGATCGGGGGTAGGCCGAGGTACTCGTCGGCGCGGTCGTCGGCGGAGGCGGAGACGCGGAGGAGCCACGAGACGTCGCCGATTGAGTTCTCGAGCTGGGAGGACATCTTGCGGAAGGCGGCGGCGGGGATGATTGTGAACACGCGCTTCATGAGGCCGTTTCCGCGGCATTTTAGGACAAGAGAGAGAGCTTTGTCGAGCACCTGCACCGTCTCGTCGAGAATGCGGCGCGTGGGGCGCTCGTAGAGATCGTTGCTCGCACGCGCCGCCTGGCGGAGTAGGGCGGCGAGCTTTTCTGTTTTTGATTTAAGCTCCGCGCACTCCTGCTTGAACGTCGCTGCCTCGTCCGCCGTCTTTATCACCTGGTCTGTTAGCTGGATCGGCGTCGCCAGCGTCTGCTTCACTAAATCCCCCATCGAAACGCCAGATCAAGAAAAAGAAATCGATCCAATTGGAGAATGATTGGATTTTTAGCAATGGGGTGGTGAAGAAAATCGACGGGAGTGCATCAAGATTGAGAATTTGGATTTATTCGTGCGAGAAATCAGAAAAGATTGATGTTTTATGTTTAGACGAGAAGAAATGTAAAGAAATGAAGGCGACGGGGTTTACAAGGTCAAATGCAGCTTTATCTTAGATCAAAATAAACCCCCTTCCCCCAAAATTAAAGGCAGACGAAATTCGAAGATTTACAGATTTACGGAAATATGGGCTGTAAAGATGGATTGTTGTCACACATATGTAAATAATACGAGTAATTTAATGTATTAATCGGCTGTCATGTTTAAGAAAACCCAATTTCTGACAATGTGGCCACTCTTTAGCCCAACCACCACAAAATTGTCAACTGTTACAATTTTTGGTGTTGATGTAATCAAATTTTACCCATTTCGTCATGCCAGCACATCTTACTTGTATAGCATTTTATGTTCGATTATTTTATTTTATTTTTGAGGAGATGCTACGGCTGTTTATTCTGTAAACTGACACGTCATCTCGGTTTTTATGATTATTATATATTTTAGGGACTTTTATATTTCATTTTTTAATGCCAATTTGAAGGGATTGTTTGCCCAAAATGATAAAGTATGGTGTGCGCCAGTTTACGTGGGGAATGTATCAAATGTGATATTTTGGCAAAATTTTGGGTGATAACAGTCCTGATTTGATGTATGGAAAAATTATGGGAGGGGTTAACAAGTTGTCCTAGTTTTCAAACGTTTGTAACTAGAATTCTCATAAATTTGGGTCATAGTTTACACTGTGTAATAAATGAATGCAATTTTTAAGTGTGTAGACATTTATTACTCGGAATACAATCATAATGATAATAATACAATATGATATTTAAGGACTTGATTCAACTTAATTATGGTACACATTCATTCCGAATACAATAATAATAATAATAATAATAATAATAATAATAATAATAATAATAATAATAATATGCTATTTAAGGACTTAATGCAACTGCATCAAGTATAAGAATTCAATTATAATGTTACATAATTTTTGTGAAGGAATTGAATCATATAAAATTCAAGAACCCAATTTCGAAGCCGTAACAAACTTCACAAATTTGTTATAAAAGAAAAAAGAAACTTCACAAGTTCGTTCACGTAGGTAGTAAATAGTAATGCTATGGGACAAAATGAAAGTGATTGGTTATGTTTTAGGATGAAGAATTGAGAAAAGTCTCTAAAGTTGGTCACCAAAGTAAAACAGATGGGAAGTTTTGCTGCATGAAAATTCTCAAGCATTATTCCATATCCTTATGAAATAGTTTTGAAGTAAGATAACATAGTTGAATTGCATAAATAGTTTTTTGTTGAGATAACATAAGGTGATGTATATTCACGTACGTATGTCTATTATTAGTGGCGAATTCAGAACATAATTTTTGAGAGGGGGTCGTTCATATCATTAGTGACGAATCTCAAAACGACTTCGACTTCTTTTTCAAAAAAAAAATCTACAGATTATTGGGGAGACGGCCATGGCGTTCCCAACTAACCCAAAATTAGATCCTCCTAGCAGTAGGGGATTTGGCCGACCCCTTCTGCCTCTCTAGATGCACCACAATCTATTATAATATTTCTACGTATAACATTATTGTCATCAAAACGTCAAAATGAAAACCATTCACTACAATTTTAATTTACAAAATAATTTCTCTTCCGGTAGAGAATTGGGTGGTGGTCCTGGTGGAAAGTGGGTAAATAAAAATACTCAAACGAATAAGAACGGACATATTATTGAAAATTATGTGTATTGTGGGACTTGAAATTCACACTCGTTCGTTGTACTCAATCAAATATTTATCTCCCTCTCTATCGTATATTTAAATTTCTCTTATCTTATATGTTAAAGAGAACAAGAAACGAACGAGAAAGCAAAATCGAAGAATAAGATGATTTTGTATTTGTATTTAAATATTAGTCGACTCGAGTCGAATCGAATATTTGTATTCGATTTCTAATCGAATATATGTCGAATACGAATACAAAAAATCAAATATCGAATCGAATACGAATTATTTGATTAATTTACCAATACTAGTGGCAAGATGTGGTTTGTGGCTGGAAGAATGTCTTTAATTTGAAGTTTTAGTTTTTTAAAATTGTGAAATCTTACTTTTTGATTAGTAAGAATTTCATAAGATGCATAAATATTGGAGTTGTTCGACTACTCTAGATTAAAATGACCGAAGATTACCGGAGATTGGATTGGCCCGAGATTACTTGAGATTAATTTTGTCGTAAGTGAAACGTCAAGACTCATAAACCAAGACTAATCATACATGGCATTGTCCCGAGATTAAGTATCGGACCGAATCCGCCAAACCGAATAACATTCATAAGACCCCATTATGTTTCTTTGGAATTTTTATTTTTAAATTGCCGAATATTAATTATATAATTTTATAATTCATTTATTATAAAAAAAATGTTACTTGTACAAAGCATGAGATAACACTAGCATATAATTAAATATATATATATATATATTATATTTAAATATTGAATCTAATATTTGCGAATATCAAATCGAATATCATTTTTTTAATTGTATTTTAATACTAATCGAATAAAATAAATATTTATATACGAATTCGAATATCAAAAATCTAAATCGAATCTAGAAAAAGTATTTATTCATTTGCAACCTTACCACTAAGCATGGGGAGTTTTATGTTGTTTTTCGGCAACGTTTTGCATAAAATATATAGTTTATCCCTTATGTGTTGATTCTTGATACAAAAGGGAAAATTAGTGGCGCCGTCTATAGTAAGGGCTCGATCATCGCGATAAAGAAGAAAACTCAATTGCTGAATCTGGGTAAAAGAATCCGCTCATGAAATTCAATGCATGGCAACCGCAAAATTTGATATTGAGAAGTTCACCAAAAGGAATGACTTTGCACTGTGGCAAATCAAGATGAAAGCAATATTTAGGAAATGTTGTAGAGGACACACATTGCCATAATTATGTGATTAGGAGATAAAGTGCTACGATAAGTAGCCAGATAAGAGACTGCCGCTTGAAAAAATTTAGATGTTTGGCATATGCTCATGTCAGGTAAGACAAGCTAGTGCCAAGTGCCTTAAAATGTGGTATGATAGGCTATCTACCTAGAATTAAGGGTACAAGCTATAGTTTATTGAAGTTGGAAAAGGAAAAGCCATGCTTACCAGAGATATGGTGTTCAGAGATGAAGTAATGTCATTCTTGAGAGAACTAAGTTCAAGAAGTGTCATCAGATAATGGTACCAAAGTCTAGGGGGAGCTGTTTAGCCATATACTAGTGAAGATTCGTCTTCAGCACTAACAATTGAACTTGTTGATGGAATTGTATAGAAAATAGGATCAGGATAAAGTTCTTGAGTTAAATTCAGAATTGACTGATTACCAGTTTGCAAGAAACAGTGTGAGAAGAGCAATAAAATCATGTAGACCAAATTGCATATGCATTAAATGTTTTTGAGAAAATAACCTACAAATAGCTATTAAGTTATAAGGAGGTCATATTTTGCTCAGAGTCAAGCTTTTGGATAAAGGCTATACAAGAAGAAATTGAGTTACTTATGAAGAATAAGACTTGAAAACTTGTTACAAAGCCCACTAATCAGAGGTATGCTAGCTGCAATTGGATTTACAAGAAACATGTGGAGCTCATTGAAAAAATTGAAGTTGTGAGATACAAAGCTAGATTGGTAGCAAGAGAATTCACACAACGAGAATTAGTAGACTTCAATGAGATCTTTTCTCATATGGTAAAAAATTATTCCGTCAGATTGTTACTTGATTTGGTGAATCAGTTTGGTTTAGAGATATATCAATTAGATGTGAAGACTGCATTTCTCAATGGAGAATTGAAAGAAACCATTTATATGTCTCAGGCTAAGGGATTTGAAATTCTTGGATCATAAGGAAATATGTGCTTGTTACAAAAGTCTTTTTGTGGCTTAAAGCAAAGTCTTAGACAAAGGCTTAAAGCAAAGTCCTAGGCAATGGAATAAGAGGTTTCATAAGTTAATGTTCAGTATTGGTTTTAGCAGATCTCTCCATGATAGATGTGTCTTTCTGAAAAAGACAAAGAATACGAATCTAGTCTATTTTTTGCTATATGTAGATGATATGCTTATTGCTAGCAGATCATTATCTGAAATATAGAAGATTAAATCAACTTTAAGAATTGAACTTGACATAAAGGATCATGGAAAAGCAAGAACAATTATGTGAATGGATATTCACAAAAGTAGAAGTATAGATCGATCGATGCTCGTTCAAGAAGATGACATTAGAAAAGTGTTAAGGAAATTTAACATGAATGGAGCAATGGTTGCTAGTATCTCATTGGCTCAACATATCAAGTTGTCAGAAGCACAAAAGTATCATAATGATGACGAAGAATCAGAGATGAGTAGGGTGTTATATGTTAATGTTGTTGAGAGTATCATGTATTCCATGATTAGCACAAGGCCAGATTTAGCACACCCTATACGTGTGGTTAGCAGATTCATGGTTAATCCAGGAAAAGCTCATTGGAAACCTTTGAAGGTTATAATGAGGTATCTACAATCTACTACTAATTTTGAAATACTATTTAAACAAAGTTCAAAGAAAAAAAATACTATTGGGATTTGTGGATTCAGTTATACTGCAAATCTGGATACAAGGAAGTCACAGTTTGGTCATGTGTTTACGTTGTTTGGAATAGTTGTGAGTTGGAAGTCAATGATGCAATCAATAGTAGCTCTAATGGCAACCGAGGCAAAATATATGATTGTTACTGAAATAAATAAAAAACAAATTTAGTTAAGGGGACGTTAAGCAGTAACTATTATGTGTGATAGCCAGAGTGCTATACATTTAGTTAAGCATCAAGCTTTCTACGAATGACCAAAGCACATTGACGTGCGGTTACATTTTGTAAGGGATAGTGTTGACAAATGTACTATCAAAGTTGTAAAAGTTTCGACGGAGGAAAATGTTGTCGATATGCTGACTAAAGCTTTGCTAGCTGTTAAGTTCAAATATTGTATGAGTTTGGTCAGTATGCACTATTTTAATGAAAGCGACACAAAGGGCTCCTGAACTAATAAGTTGTTAGAGGGTTGTTCATTGGTGTTGCTATGCGGTTAAGGTGGAGAATGTTGTGAGTGTGACTCGTATAAAGAATATAAATGAAAGAAAAAGGATCCAATTCGAAATGAGTAATGAGATTTGGTCAAGTGGTTATAACTAACTCTTTAGAGTGTTACAGAAGCTTCTACAAGGATTATATTCAATCTCGCATTTCTTCAGTAGATGTGTAGTATATTTCTCAGTATTGTGCGTGTGCATTAGAAGGAAGTACTTTCGGTAGAAAGTCTTCAGTGGAAAATTTCTTGAGTGGAAGAAGTTCATAATTAAGTTACAGTAGATGTTGCTACTGAAAGTTATCAAGGTAAAGAGAGTGTGAGAGCGGACAATAGCTTATGTTGTAGGCTATATGTAACCGACGTTCCTTCTCATTTCTATAACATATATGTAGCATAGTTTATGTGGTTTGTAACTTGTGTTCTCACTCTTGATTCTTAATAAAATACCAGTAGCTCTCCTTTGGATGTAAATCTTTACAATTGAACCACGTCAATCTATGTCTCTTACGTTTTTGCGTGTGTGTGATTGAATGTTGTGTTGATTCTTGATCATAACACCCTTATAATTTTATCTTTCGTGAACTAGAACTCGATTGAAAGCTTTTATTAAAGAGTAATACTGTTTGAATTCTTCAAATGGAATTACAACATAGATGCGCGGTGGGGCATCTGGCGATGACGGCGGTGTTGGCTAAAGTGGAGATGGTGGCGGATTTGATTTTAGTTAAGGCATTGTCTGAGAGAGAGAAAGATATAAGTCCTAAGATTTGTAATTATTTTTTAAGGGTGATTTTGTCTTTTTTGATGGTCCATATTTTTATCATAAAATGTAATGTGGAACCAACAATTTTATTTTCTATGAGAATGAGAATATGGAAAATATGAAAGGAATCAATCATTCAAGTCCCAACTGTCGCTATGCCGCTATTCATAAAATATTATTTTTTGATGGTTCTCACCTTTTCAATTGCCATCTATTGTTTTAATTCCATTTTGTGATATCATAAATGAAGTTGAATGTTTTAAGACAACTTTGAAGATCATTACCACAACTAGAGTGAACAATAAGAATTATATCTACTAAATCTCAAGGCAATAATACATTATCACAACAAATATAAATGTTAATGCTAATGCATAAACAAGGCCACAAAAAGTGACCGCATGAGACTTTCTCTCTCTAAAAATATTCTCTCGGGAATACTTAGAGTCGGCCATCTTTTTCCTTGTCTCTCCATCCGTCAAATCATCGCTCCTCCCTTGATTCTTCTCCAAATCCGCCAAACAATCACAGATTCGTAATCCTTGGTGAACGGCGATTCATTCAAATCTATTTTTGGCCATTTTTGGTTTCGTCGCCTCCTTGGGAGAAGTCAGATTCAGAAAATCTTTGCGACTGTTCACTTACTGCTCCATTGATTCCTGGCGTGATTTTAGTCTGCGAAGGTGTTTTGGAGCGGTGCTTTCCTCCATTACTGCCCGTCAATCAGATCCCAATCCTCCTCTATCTGGACTTTTCTCACCACTGTTAGGAGGTCAAGCGTCAGCTGTCTTCCGATCGGCTTCCAGATAAGTCCGCCACCTTTTCTTTTCATTTTTTATGCGCTGATTGTGATGTTTCTGTTCTCCCTGCGCTAATTGCGTGGTGTGTTGCTGTGTTCTGGGTGTTATTTTTCTAGTTGTTGATTGCGCTGACTGCGCTTTCCATTCTCTCTTCGATCGGTGTTGTTTGTGCTTTCTGTTTTTTTTTTTAGTTTGTTTGCGGTGCTGTTTTAGGGTTTCTGGTTTCTGCATGTACCTGGTGCCTGTTTGTTGAGAGCGTTGACTTCTCTGCTCTCTTTTTCTTTCTGTTGCCTGCTCTTTCTCCTTGCGTTGACTGCGCAAGTTCCTAACCTTCTGTTTAATCTGCTTCTGCCCTCTGAATTCTGGGTGGTTTTTACACTTTCCTTTTCCTTGGTTATCCTCTCTTGGTCTTGGCTAGTTATTCTTTTGCAGGTCTATTATGGCAAAAAATAATCACAGTAATAAGAAGAAACAGGCCAAGAAATAGGTGAACAAAGAAGTCCCAATCCAAAGTATATCTTTCCAACCTCAAGCGATTGAGGACGGTCAGTCTCCCATTGTGGAAAAAGATCAAGTCCCTGCCCAGATTGATATCACTTTTGGAGGCACATCACATTCGCATAGCCAAAAAGATGGCACCTTCTCGGACTGTAATGATTCCGAGTGTGGAGAGGAAGCTTCTACTGGTACCCACATTTCGTCAAAACCCTCGAACCTACCCGAGACCGAAGCTCCCACCACGGCGTTACACGATGCCAATCATGAAACCCTGAGGGATCCTAACTCGGACATAGCGCCCCCTTCGGCATGGATCTCAAATGCTGGGAATTTCCTTGAGATTTTCAGACCACAAAAATCTGATCTCATGCTGCCCAGAGTTTCCATTACCTTGGAAAATAATACTTTAAGTCTCGAAGAGGAAGATTATATTCCTGTTTCCATCGGATGGGGTTACTCCCTTTTCGGGTTCTTTGTGGGAAGATTCCCTGGCAAGGAAGCAGTGAATAACATGGCCAAGAGATGGAACTACCCACACCGAATCTCATTCCATCCTAAGGGGTGGATTATCTTTCGATTCCAGTTAGAGGAGCATGCTGTATCGGTCCTCAAAGGAGGCCCTTTTGCTGTTTTCGGATTACAATTAGCCCTCTGCCAATTACCCACTGAGTTTCGATTTGAATCAACGCCGGAATTGCACTTCCAGGTTTGGGCCACCATCCCGAACCTACCTTTGGAACTGTGGAATGCCTCGGCAATTTCCAAAATTGCATCAACAGCGGGCACGCCAATTGAAGTTGACTCGGCAACAGTTGCTAAGCATAATCTGGCCGGACCACGAGTTCTTGTCTCGGTTGATGCGAAGTCACTCCCGAAGGAGTCAATTCTTGTGCGGCTGCATAATGGTACATCTTTTCGCCAAGAAATTAAATTGGATTTCTTCCCATCCTTTTGTACTACATGTAAACATGCCGGCCACCGTGCTTTGGCATGTCGCACAATTGACCAAGAAGGTACGAGGCCCTACTCTCGTAACCAAAATGATCTCAATGCAGGTGGGACTGGATGGCAGAAAGTCCAATATAAACAAAACCGCCATGGACGCTCAAGATCTCGGAGTGGACACTACCGTCGTCTAAGCCAGGATCCGGCAAGGAGCAAGTCCAGACCACCTTTACAACAGTGGCAACCCGTAGCAGTGACCACCTCAAACCCACCCCAAAATGGGAACCATCGTGTGGAGCATAATGCTACGGAAAAACCCCACACCGAGAATGCGCAACAAATCAATTCTCATATTTATTTTAATTCTCCTTCTGCATTTGTTAATGATGCTGTTAATGATCCCTTTTTCCAGGCTTTTGATGGGTTGGATCAAGGCGATGATATGATGGATGACCATGCTAATGATAAGACAGCCTTGATGTCCCATTCATCCCCTCGTGCGACACCAACCACTCAAAGTCTGCGGCCTGAATCCAGTCCCTCTGGAGCGTATATTCCACCTAATGCTCGAACCCAAGGTTTTGTGATCAATAGGAGGAGCTCCACTAATTCGGCGTCTACTGAATTCATTCAGGTTCCAACTCATGAGGAACCTGTTATGGAGTAATCTGCACAAGGTAATGCATCATATGCCAATGCTCTTACTAGGCTGACTTCACAGAATTTGGATGCAGGAAAAAATCAATATTCTGGAAAGCAATCTAGTCTGAACCCTAAACCAAGAAATGAATTACTAAGAAGGAAACAAAGCTCTTATATTCCCCCTCCAATTACTTCCAAGAGGGTGTTTAATTCCAAGAGACAACCTATGTTGAAATGATAGTTGGTCACTGGAATATCCGGGGTCTACAGCAACACCCCAAACAAAAAGCTGTGCAATCTCTTATCCGTAAGTATAAAATTGACTTACTCGGTTTACTCGAAACCAAGCTTAACCCGTCAAGCCTTGGTAAGTTTTCCTCTAGCCTTCTGTTTGGTTGGAAGTATGTCCATAACTTTGACATTATTCCTAATGGTCGTATTTTGCTCTGTTGGAATCCCACCACGGTGGAGGTAAATATTTTAGCTATTGAGCCTCAGGTTATTCATACTTCTGTTTTGTGTCGCATTACTGGCCACTCTTTTCATTTCTCCCTTTGTTATGGGCTCTACTCTAACAATAGCCGGAGGGATCTCTGGGATTCTCTCCTGTCAAAGGTTCCCTTAGATTCCCCGGCTCTCGTTTGTGGTGATTTTAACTGCGTGCAGGATCCATCGGAAAGAATGGCCAAGCGCACACCCACTGAGCTTGAGATGTCAGACTATGTGTACGCCTCGGCTTTTCTCACCCTTCAAGACACCCCTTCCACCGGGTGTTTCTTCACTTGGGCGGGAAGTGAAGTCTCTTCGAAAATTGATCGTATGATGATCAATAATGTTTGGACAGAAAATAATCTTTCCAGCCGTACAGAATTCCTATCGAGGGGGATTGTTTCTGACCACTCAGCCTGTATTACCACCCTTTTCGGAGCCGTTCAAAGATTTAAAAAAGACTTCCGATTCTGCAACGCTTGGATCAAATCGCATGGCTTTAGAGAGATTTTGGACGAATTCTGGTCGAAACCATCTGTCATTAATGGAGATCAAGCTCGACTTGCACACAAATTGGAAGGCCTTCGACCACTTCTCTGAAATTTGAACCAAAGGAATTTTAATAATCTCGCGGAAAGGGCGGCGTGTGCTCGAACCCATGTTGATTTTATTCAAAGGAAGTATGACTTGGAACCGCTGAATCAAGATGTTCGAAGAGATGAACTTATTGCTCGGAAACTATGCAAAAACCTTGATGAGTGCGAAAGAGATCTCTTGGCCCAACGGGCAAAGACCAAACATCTTCTTCTTGCCGACAAACCCACTAGTTACTACCATTTCCTTGTTAAAAGTAAAACTGCTCGTAATACAATCTCCTTTATTCGCAGGGACAATGGTGAAGTTACTGGAGATATCAAGACCATCATTGGGGATTTTGTGAAGTATTACACTGACCTCTTTGGATCAAGAGTCCAAGGGACTCCAATTGACCACTCCATCATGCAGGCCGGACATCGGCTCACTTTTGAGGACCAAAACTCCCTTATACGACCCGTTTCATGCGTGGAAATACGAGAAGCACTCTTCGGTATTGGTGATGAAAAAGCACCAGGACCGGATGGGTACACAGCTCTTTTTTTCAAAGCAAACTGGAGTATTGTTAAGGATAATGTTGTTGCGGCCGTTCGGGAATTTTTCACTAAAGGGCTTATTCTTCGAAAATTGAACCACACCTTAGTTACCCTTATTCCCAAATCCTCCCATGATCCCGGAGTTGCAGACTACCGCCCAATTGCATGTACCAACTTTGTGTACAAGATTATTACCAAGATCCTTACTTTTCGTATGCAGCCTTTCCTCCAGGAGCTTATATCGCCAGCCCAATCGGCTTTCATCAAGGGGAGGAATATTATGGATAATTTTTTTCTTGCTCAAGAACTTGTTCGAGCCTATGACAGAAAGAGCGGTATTACAAGCCGATGCATGGTCAAGATTGATCTTAGAAAAGCATATGATTGTGTTTCGTGGGATTTTCTTAGGGACGTTCTGCATGGCATGAATTTCCACCCCTGCTTCATCCACTGGGTGCTTACGTGTGTGACCTCTGCCACATTCTCCATTACACTGAATGGCGGCAGTCATGGCTTCATTAGAGGACAAAGGGGCCTCCGACAGGGAGACCCGATGTCCCCGACTTTATTTCTCCTTTGCATGGAATATTTTTCCCGGCTCCTTTCACATCGTATCTCTCATGCTGACTTTGTTTTTCATCCCAAATGCAGGTCTACCAATCTTTCCCATTTGGCATTTGCGGATGACTTGCTTCTCTTTGGAAGAGGTGACCCGATCTCGATGCAAATCCTTCGTGACTCCATGGTGGAATTTTCAGCAACCTCGGGGCTTTCAATCAATAAGGATAAATCTCTTATCTTCTTTGGGGGTGTTCGCCCCTTTGAGAAGAACATCATTTTGGATCTTTTTGGATTTCCAGAAGGCTCTCTTCCAGTGAAATATCTTGGATTACCTCTTGCCTCAAAATCCCTTACCTCACCTGACTTTTCCCCCCTTCTTGCTCAAATTTCCAAATTCATTCAAAGGTGGGCTAATGCTAATTTGTCTCGTGCAGGTCGTCTTGAACTTATTAGATCGGTCTTACAAGGAGTTGAGTGTTACTGGCTGCAAGCACTCCCCCTCCCGTGCACAATCATCGACCGAATTACCAAAATGCTTCGCAAGTTCCTTTGGGGAAATACGTATTGCCCCGTTGCTTGGAAGATAGTGTGTCTTCCACGGACTGAAGGAGGCTTAGGCCTTCGAGACCTTAATACATGGAACAAGGCCTTACATGCAAAAACTCTCTGGAATATCCACGCCAAGACCGATTCGCTTTGGATAAAATGGATCCATTCGGAGTTCCTGCACGATCGTGATATTTGGGACATGCCTATTCCAAAACGCGATGCTCCCCATTTTTCAAACATTTTACGCATTCGTGATTTACTTTTAACTGATTGTCAAGGAGATATTCCTCGGGCTAAAGCCTTGTTATCTTCCTGGTTCTCAGGTAAAGGCGCAGCAGCTGCATATGATTTTTTCAGACCCAAAGGTGTTAAGAGATTCTGGCACAAGGCGATCTGGAAATCGTTCATCCCACCAAAATTTTCAGTGACTCTTTGGCTTGCCATTCAAGGAAGATTAAAGACTCTCGACAGAATCAAGCATTCCGATATTGTCCGAGACTGTCTTCTTTGTGGAAGGACCACCGAGACTCACGATCATCTCTTTTTTGGATGTGAGAAGACCCGGCCTATATGGATGTCTATTTGCGCATGGCTCAAGTGCAAAAGACAGTTGGGCTCCATCAAGAGTGCCATCAGATTATTTCATGCTGAACAAGCCGGATCTGGAATTGTTCGTAAAGCTAAATGGATTGCCCTTGGAGCCACGGTGCAATACTTGTGGCACGCTCGGAACCTTGCCTACATTGAAAAGAAACCGTTGGACGCTGCCCACATTATCAAAGCAATCAAGGTTGACGTCTATCGTGTTCTTTATTCCCTTTTTCCGGCAGAAGCTGTGATGTCTCATATGGACCTTAATACTTGGTAGGCCGTCCCCCCTCCGGGCCCCGTACACGCTGTTTTCCCTTGTGCGTTCTTGTCTCCGCCCTCTTTCTGGGCGCTGTTTGTTTTTCCTTTCTCTTTCCCAGTGATTGCTGGGCCCCATTTGTAATCTCTTTTAATAAAAATGTTTTCTTTCGGGTGTGTTGAGGGACCGCGCTAGGCCCAACCGAGGCGGTGCACCTCTTTCTCTTCTCCCTTAGGACCGATATAAGTGCGAGGATAGAACACAGTACCGCTTGTCTCGGGAGTGGACTATCCAAGTGCTTATAATTGGTTCTTTCTGGGTGTGAGTTCTTTCCTCTCCCGCTTTGTCCGTGTCTTTCCAAAGCCTAAATGTTTTGGCTTTGTTCTTCCCTTTCGCCTTTTAAAGCCGTTGTTCCCCCCGGGCCATGTTTACCCGGTTCTCGTGTCTTGTAATCTTTCTCTTTATTTATGCAATTACCTTTTTCGGGGTTAATGCTAATGCATTAAATATTCTCTATATTGTGAGAGAAGCCTAAGGTTTAAATCCACTACTTGCTCCTTTTGAACTCAAACAAAATTACTCACTATAACTATCAACTCTAGATACCTTTTGTTAGGTTATTTGAAACGACATAAACACATCAATAGGTACATACTAATAATAGTGCATCAAATTCAACGACAGAATCAACAATCAACAATACTCCATTAAAAATAGTATAAATAAAAAATTTGCATATACAAAGCAAACTTACATTATGATGACTAAGATTGACCCTCGTCAACATATTCTCTATAAATATACCATTTACAATATACAGAATATGTTGATAAAAATTCTACATCAAACAAAATATGCCATTCTCTGCAAAAATGTGTGACAAAAATTGGTCCAGTAACAAGTGATTACTGATGGCAAGTGGAGTTATGAGAGAAAATATACTAGACGAGAATAATCACACAACAATATTTGAATTAAAATACAGTTGTTGATTAGCAAACTTCTAAATATAAACAGATATTTATGTCTCACCGTACCAAATAGCCTAAAATGTATATTATGAAATGTCATGTGTGTATACAAGGATATATTCAAAAATAGTAATAGTAACGTGATTCGCAATGCAACCACAAAATTTCAGTTAGACCTCTGTTATTTACGTGTAACATCAGTCACTCAAACCTTACCACAAACACCTATAAGACGGCCACAAAAATTTCAATCAGACCTCTACTATTCATGATCCTAGCATTTATTTTTTAATTTTTTTATTTTGTATTAATCTCTAATTTTATATATTTATTTAAATTATGATATTCCTAAAATAAAAATAAATAATTAAAATAAAAAAATTACATAATTCAAAATTAATAATTACATTAAATTAAAAGTTATATAATTAAAATAAGTTAACCATGTAAATTACTCAATATAGCAAAAATCATTTTACATCCTTCGAAATCTACCCAATCTCTTCTAACCCTAAAAATCTCGTCTTTCCCGAATCCAAAATTTCCCCCAAACTAAGTTTAACCATGTCTTCTTCTTCACGGTCGAAAGAAAAAGGAAAAGAAAATGGAAAAAGGAAAGAAAAAGAAAAGGAAAAGGAAAAGGAAAAAGGAACGGAAAATCAAAAGAAAGAGAAATGGAAATGTTGTGAGGCGAAAATTCAGCCGCAACTACGGCCGGGGCGACCACCCCCGCAACGCATCCGCGCCGTTCTACCTCCGGTCCGGCTGGAATTTACGGCTGCCTTGCGCATGCCCTTATGTTTCCAATTTTGATAGATCAACATCACGAGCATCGGGTAGGGCCGAAAGCTAGAGGGGCTTACCGGGCCTGCCTGTAATGCATTGTTTTCCTGCAAGATTCGGCGTGCGACGTGTCAAGTTCAAGTAGCCATGTTTTGATAAGTTGACAATGATAACCAGTCACCATTCTGGAAGACGATTATGTGATTATACCAAAGGCGTGCTCTCATGTGCTCTATTAGGCCGACATACTTTTTTTACATCTCCACAACCATACAAAAACACAGATCACATCTCTTGCTATCTTGGGCAGTATGCTGAGGATATTTATCAAGAAGGCCATGTGCACTACCACACAGCCATACATGCAAGTTCAACATAAGACAATTAACAAAATAATTGGGCAACTAGAATACAACAAATTCCGGTACATTCTTGCCTACTATGTACATTATGATGAACTACGACCCACTTCAGATATGGAATGCCCTCATAGCCCAATCCATGTCAAGAAGAGTTGGGGCCATGTAAAGGAAGAACCTTTAATGATACAAAGGGGCAAGTTTAGTCCGAGTGCACAAAGATTTACATTCTTAACTCAAGAAGGATGGTTGGACTAGAATAAGGCGAACTAACTAGGCCAATTGGTTCTTGTGATGCCTTAGGGTGCCAAAGCGCCTCAAGAAATCAAGAACCGCTAGGAGCAGAGGCACACGAAACTAAATCCTAAACCGCTTTCACCCTAGCCATGTGGACAAGTTCTCTCAAGTACCGAACACCTTTCCAAAAGACAGTGATTAATTGTAAATAGCATTGTACAGTGTTCAAATCGGTTCAGCAAACAGATTGATTATAGTAGAGGATGTTGATTGTGAGGAATGACGGAGCAAAGATTTAACTTTGGGAGGGCCCAACTAAAAGATAACATTTGCATAAAAATGAAAAAGAATTACGCATATTTTTTAAAATAAAATTATACTATTAAAAACAATTTTGATAAAGTTTTTTGGATTATTGCAATTATATTTTAGCATTCAGAAATCAATAGTTCAGTACAATAACCTTGCAACATTTCACTTATATTCTTCATATATTGAAAACTTAACATAGTAGTTTAAATGCCCTTCCACATATTCATGTAGTGCCAAACCAAAGGATGCAATAACACTCAAAATGCACATGGTCACATTTTCTTGGGATATATGGTATGTAATTATGAGAAATCAGCACCTAG
This sequence comes from Monilaria moniliformis, assembly GCA_034509125.1. Lineage (NCBI taxonomy): Eukaryota > Viridiplantae > Streptophyta > Magnoliopsida > Caryophyllales > Aizoaceae > Monilaria > Monilaria moniliformis. Next base: position 30,298 of record JAYDZE010206535.1, read on the forward strand.
TGTCTGCTGACATCCATAGACCTGGGGACAATATCTAGTAGACAGTGAAGGAGTATTGTGTTGCTGAGTATTGGGGATATCTACCAAGTTCACGTAGACGGGAGCATGATCCGAGCCCTCCATTTTCCCATTTCTTGTCTTTTGTTCTTTATGCCTAGAATTTTCCATAGAGAAATGAAGAATAGAAGAAAATTTATTAAACAGAAAAACACAGGCATGTTTTTATGTCTAAAACTTTGCAAAAAAAAAAAGGAAACTGCAACAGAAAATGCTTTAACCAGAAAAACATCATCTTGCGACCAAAAGACCTATCATGACAGTTTTTATTATAGTCTCACCACTAACCTGGGTGTATTACCAGGTTTCCAACGTTTAAACTGATCTAATATGTCGCACTCTTTAACATGGCAAGCAACGAGGCTATGTCCTTGAGTTTCTTCTTTATGTAAGCACGGCCAAGAACTGAGAATGTGATCAATACGTGTCCCAAAGTTGAACTCCTCTGCACCACTATTTGTTGGCCAGCAGGTGTAGGCTTCTCTTCTATTATATAATTAGAAAACAAAATGTGCTAATAAGATAGTAAGAAACAAACAAACGGCACATGGTAGTTGATTGCATACATGTATCAATCACAATTGATAAGATTATTCCACTAGCAAGAATAACTACTAAAGTCAAGAATCTTTTGAACCTCTGAGGATGTTTTTCCCAGAAAACATTAAAAACGGCACCTGCATTATCCACCAGCAAAGATCTAAACCAACTTTTAAACCTCCAAATCTGAAAATTTAATTATAAATAATCTATTTCCAATAATATAGCACAAACCTTCACTTACATCAAAATCTGTACACATCAGGAAGAGGGAAAATATCCAGAAAGCAACTCACTCATGTTTCTCTATATCTGGCCCAGCATCACAACAATCTATCGCAAGGGGGGAAATGTTAAGGTCCCCAACAACAAATATTCTCCATCCCTGATGTAGAAGAGATTCCCACCTTTTCTAAAACAAAATCACCAATATTATTGTAAAAGCATGAACCTTATCAGAGAATCAACCAACTAAATTGAATAGCCTGTTATACCCATTAACAGCATCAACTGATCCGAAAGGAAACAAACTAACTTAAAATATTTCACCACAGACGACACTGGTAGGGATTTGAAAATAACAATAATAAGGGGTCGGGCACTATTAATGTCTAAAATTCGACTCCTTAAACTGAATGTACCAAGAAATAATTTTGATTACTCCAAATAACTCTAGTGATGTCAAAATATTTACTTGAACACCCCCAAACGTAAAAGAGAAAAATTAGAAATGAATGGCCACTGAACTTTCATGGCCATAAAAGATAATTAATGCTTGATAAAATTAGGTAATTGATTATATTACACTTCCTTGTGTCCTGCCCCAAAGCAACAAATAAGCTAAATTCTCATTCACTTGCTGCTATGATCAGCACAGAATAGCTGATACATTCCAGTACTAGCACATGGATCCCTACACCAGCACCTTAACTCATATCAGCATGCATAATGTTCAAGCAAAAGGTACCTGCAGTATGTTGAAAAAGTTATGCTTGAATTGGATTCTTTGTGTATGATCAACTACCGCTCTAGGTCCATATATATTGAAAAGAACTGAAGAAGAAAACATTCATCTAACAGAGTGGCATAGTGGCTACTGTCGATGCTATAAGTCAATTGTGCAGAGAATAAACCTTCATAGGGTGCTCTTTCATTGCAGTATGCTAGAATTATGTCACTCACCAAAATGTTCATGGTCAGTTATTATACAACGTCCTTCACCATCAATTTTCAGAAGCTCATCAGCAGAAAAATCTTCTAGCCCTTCTATTAGTGGCGAATGTTCAATTTTCCTGTTCCTTGAACCTGAGAAATCCTTAAGAACACCAGTAAAGCCCTCCTCAGCAGAAACTGGCAAAGATACCTGATCACTTGAAAACACAGAGTTGACACGGCAAAATGTAGCCACACCTTGTTAAAAAAGTAAAATATGTAAACTAAATGCACCTACTTCTCAAGACGTAATATATGCAGAACCCAAATGACAAGAAAGGAAATGCATTGCCAAGAGTTACAGAACCAGCTGAGCTGCAAATTTTGTTATTGAAATACTTAAAAAGTATTATTTTACAGAAGCAAAACGCATCATATCTCTAACCATCATAACAACTTCTTAGCTCATAAAGCCTAACTCACATACTATATTGGACTTACTAAGGCGTTAAATACCCAGGCGAAGCAGCTGTATTTCTATAAATTCATTTTGGTAGTCTACAAAGCAATTAATGAAGAAAAAAGATGACGCTTTGCATTTAAATATCCGAATCATGTCACGTGCACAAAAGGAATCTCAGCATTCTTGTTATCAACCATCGCACATACAATCTGGACCCAGTTAACATTATTTTCATGTTCATAAATCAAACTGATTCCACCTGTAAAATAACTTAAAATACATCATAGTTATTTCACCAGTGGAATCGATTTTTAGACCTTCAGAAGAGAAGTATGATAGTTCTAGATGAAAAACCTTGCTAAGATATGAAAGCGTAGAATGGATTATGATGGCCTTTATCATTTCAATACTCAAAAAGTAAGAACTACCGTCATACTATTTATTTTCATGGCCTAGTGAAAAAGCCAGTTGTTTTATTAAGATATTTTCCAGAAGAATACGCAATTAGAGTTAGACTAATGGCCGCAGAAAAAACACATAGACAACGCACAAAGGGAAAAAGATGATGACCAGAATATCCAGTTCGGCCTTTCTCAGTAAGTGCGAGTGCAAGAGAAAAAGGACTCGTAACCCTCAGCCTGCACTAAATCAGCTCTAAACTCTTGCCTGACAGCTTCGTGTCTTGCGCGTGAGATCGACAGAATTGATGAAGAAGCAATCAAAGAAATTGGGTTAAAATTAAGCATCAACACATAGGAGTCGACGCATAGATACAGATAAAAGGATGTTGGAGAAACCTGAAAGCAAATGATGTCGGCATCAAATGAATCGAGCAATTTGCGAAGAGAGCCAAACTGTGAGATTCGAGGTCTCAGCCCGTTCACGTTGTACGTCACCATCTTCATTTTTCACCTTCTTTTGGGTTCATTTTACACTTGAAAAGGCTAAATTGAATTAACCACTCATCCGAAACCACGAGAAATACCTAAAATCCGATCCTTTTAGGGAAACCCTCGAAACAGTATTGAATCGATTGGTTCTCCATCAACCTAAAAGTTGAACCGATACTTCACACTCAGCAAGTATCAATTTATAAAAGTGGCAATGTTTTTCTCGAAGAGAATTTTGTACTAATTCACGCCCCAAAATATGCATTAACAGTTGCAGCTAAAGAAAATGGTAGGGATTGAAAATGGCGGGAACGACGGTGCTAGGCAAGGAAGGCGGTCTTAACTGTTCAACTAAGAGAGAGAGAGAGAGAGAGAGAGAGAGAGAGAGAGAGAGCGGGTAAATTAACCATTGTTGAGGCGCTCAGGGTCTCTAAACCACGGTTAGGTAAAGCAGGTTAGTCAACGCAGAATATTCGAGCGGGCTTGTGCACAACACAAGTCAAGTCTTGACAAAAAAATTAAAAAAGTTTGCTGCAGAATTCAAGTTCTTGGGAAGAAAATCACACAAACCCACATCATACTTAGTAAAGTTAGTATTTTTACCCTCGAAAGTCTTCGGAAATCAATGGATCGAGGGCAAAGCAGTGAAGATTCTCTTGAACCGAGGTTTTTGCTTCTATCTGTTTGTCTTTTTGGGCCTTACTTTTGCCTCTTCTTGTATTTTTCTTATTTAATATTGTTCTGGCTTCTGGGCTTCTATAATATGTATATTTTGAGTATTTATTGAGGTTATTGTAAATATTTTTTAGCAAACTAGTGGAGTTGACAAGCTAGTTTCAGTACAAATGCTGAGTGATGATCATACAGGAATATGAAAATAAATTTTTGTTGTCTGATTTATTGCCAAATATTAGGAAAATGCATCTTTTCTGTATGGTTTCTCTTGCTTCTTTTCAATTTCCAAGTGAAAAATGTGATTGAGGTGAAGCATAATTATGAGCAGTAAATAGCTTTATATAGCGATTTGAAATGGATCGCAAATGCTTAAGAGGTTTAATGTGTTAGAATCAAGAATTTAAAATGAGACATGTTTGTAGATTTTGCTTGAGACTTGCAATTCATCTTCTGCTCCTCACAATTGATTTTCTTGAGAAGACGACATCTCGTTGCAGGAATACTTGTATCCGGCTTCTCTGCAGAGAGAAATGCAGTTGGTAAAAGAGTTCCATCCCTTGCTATATATTCGAGAAGTTTGTACTGTAATCTCTATTCTCTCATTTGGGTGTCGGATGATAAATTTCTTCGTATAAGGCTCCAACAAGAAATGGATATTTGGCAAAATTCTCAGTTTCTTGCATTTTACTTTTATCTGTAGTGGCTAAGTCTGCATTCTTTGAAGATCTCATGGTCTGTTTCAAAGAGTGATTAGGATTTTGTAAACGTTGCTTGGGCATATTTTATTCACTCTTTTACTTGCAATGTTTGCTTGGTTGTATTGAAAAAGTGTAACATAGCATAGCTGTAAGTTTATGCGTGAGAGGTTGCTGTATAATTAGGGTTTAACTACTTATCCTCGTTTAAGACCTACCTGCTATTTTATGTTCATCCTCGCAGACAAAACAATGATATGGAGATAGCAGCAACGAGAAAAGTGCTCAAAGCAGATCGTGAGAAATTGAGACGAGACAAGCTAAATGAGCAGTTTCTGGAGTTAGGCAACTTACTAGGTAAGAACAATGCTTATTGCTAACTACCTAGTTTCTTGTTTAATCTTCTATGTGTGTTTGAAGAGCAGATTAACTTGATTTGAACTTAACTCTGTATTTCTATCTTTGTTCACAACTCTGTATATCTATCTATCTATCTATCTATTTATCTCACTCATTAACCTTGTATTTAATGTTCTTGATATGCAAGAGTAGATTGATGTCTCTGATACGCTCGATTTTTTTGCTATGTTTGAGCATTCAGATCCGGACAGGCCCAAGAACGACAAGGCCACCATCGTCTCCGACACAATCCAAGTGCTCAAGGATTTGAATTCTGAGGTGAAAAAGCTCAAGAAAGAGCATGCACTACTTTGTGAAGAATCACACGAGGTAACGATTCCTTATACAAAATGCTGTTGCGGAGCCTTCTCCGTCTTCTCACTTGGTCTCTTGAACAGCTGACACAGGAGAAAAACGAGATCAGGGAAGAGAAAGCTTCTCTGAAATCCAACATTCAGAACCTCAGAGCACAGCAGCAGCAGCATCAACCAACTCAAGGCTTCATGGTCCCATGGGATCCGCAATTAGTGATGGCTCCATCCTATCCGTTTCCCGTTGCTGTTCCCATGCATCGAGCAACACAGGGGCCGCCTTCATTCTCCAACCAGCACCAGCTCCCCTGCTCAACTTACATTCCTTATCTTGCTCCTGCTATGCCTAGAGCCGCTGCCCTGAACGTGTCCGTTTCTAGGCCAAGAGCTTCTAGCAGGAGTGGAACTGCAAACTCGAATGACGTTGCAACTGATTTGGAACTTAAGATACCTGGATCTAAGGTTGGTTTCCTTTTATCCACAACAAGGTGTGATGTTAAGATGAATTTTTGACTGTTTTGCAAAATTGTGCAGGAATTGTCAGCCAAGAAACGGTAGCGTAGACGACGTCTGGGGATTGTTTCAGTTTAAGGTTGAATAAATGTTGTTGGTGATGATGATCGGAAGAGTTTCTGAGATGATAAAGATAACAAAAAGACTTGCATACTTCACCTCTGTAAATTACTATTTTGATTGTTGTCTTCGTTCATCAAATAAGCGAAAAATGAGAACAACCCTGAGTTTTACATGTGTGTGGCTATTTCTTGAAGTAGATTCCTCATTCATGCTCTTCTTTTGTTTTCTTTTTGGAATTGTTTGTCTAGTAGAGTTTGATAATTTAAAGCTTCAAAGTATATTCTAGGATTGTGTTTTTCACTTACAAATCCATAATTCTTATATATTGACTGACTCAATTTAAAAATATAAAATTATTAAATAAATGCAATTTATGTTTTAATACTATAATTATTATATAATATATTCAATTTTTTATAAAAAGAATTCATATCTAAAGCAATTTTTAGAAAGTTCATTTGAACTCAATTAAGCTCGAAATATTGGATAAATAAAACTTGAGATTCCACTCGAAAATAAACAACCTAAGCTTTAGCAGGACTGGATCCACGCTCAAATGGATCCAATTACACCCATACTCGATTCTAAAATTTCCGTGTACTTATCGTGTCAACACAGAGAAGCATACACGCTTTTCCAAATATGATTGTCTCGTGCTATCATATCATATCACAATCTATCATATCACAAGTTTATAGACATTATCCCAAGCTATCATGTATAAATTTGGCGGGAATCAGGGGATCCTTGTTTTCCCAGAAAAGGGAAAAAAACGACAAATTTTCCTTCACAGACCATCACCACATACATCTTACAAAAAAGCAGACAACACAGTTGAAAGTAGCAGCAGCACCATATCATTTACATACACATCAAACCCTCCACATCGTTGCCAAAATAATGTGGAGAGCTGCTCTAACTACCACAACTCAGGCAAGGGACGCCGCCGCGAATGGAGGAGCCTTTACATACCTCTCATTTTAATCACCACTCATCGGCCTGCTACATCTTCAGTGCAGCAGCTCGAGCTGCAGACGGGCTTGCCACGCCCCGAGAGCTCAGGCTAGCAGTTCTTAGAAGCCTGCGGAACTCGGACAAGCTGATCTTCCCGTCTTTGTCGATGTCTGCTTCTTCCAGCAGCGGGTCGAGCGAACCCCTTAGACACGTGTGCTGTGGTGCCATTGAAGAATATAAGTCTGGTTTCAATACGTTGAAAGATGCAAAAGGGGGTTGGGGATTGTACTAACCATTTTGAGCTCGTCTGGAGTTATGTATCCATCTCTATCGACGTCGAATTTCTCAAAAGCCGCCTGTGATCTGTGATGCCATTTCTCCGTGTCATGCTCCTCCAGCTGGTGGACGTGTAGGGTGGCTGCAACGAACTCTGAGAAATCTACAAGTCCATCGGTGTTGCTATCAATCTGCTCGACACAAACAGACAACAGCAATCAGAATTTAGAACTGCATGAATAAGAACTCGAGCTATACTGGCACGAACAAGAGGCAGGGCAACGGGACATACCGCTTGAAGGATTTCAAGAACTCTCGAGTCCTTCATTCTCCAAGGAAGATCCTTCTCCATGGCCTGTACAACGCATATAATAAGGTAAACATGACGACTGCAAATAAACAGACAGCAATTGCGGTCTAGCAAATTCACCAAAAAGCAACTAACCTGTCTCATTTCCTCGAGACTGATGACGCCATTTTTATCCACATCAATCGCATCAAACTGATCTCGAAGATCAGATATCTCCTCTTCGTCAAGTGTGCTAGCCAATGCCTGGCACATTAAAATTCACAACTAATGAAGTTGCGCCTCGTGTATTTATCTTTTACTACCCACTATTTCGCTAGCATAAAAGAGTGACCAACCCGAAGAGCAAACTGCTTGAATCGACTGTATTTCACAAACTGCCGCATGTTAGATAGAACAGAGATATCTAAAGGAATCTCTGAAGCTTCGCCTCCTTCTCGAACCCATGGATGTGCTGCACAAGCTAAAAGCATCAATATACTAACCCAATACACTTGTTATAACATCGTTAGAAAACGACAACATTTGATGTTCACAATAATAGAAACCTTTGCTCACAGTTACATAACTCCGATTGTTTGTTTAACAATGATCATAATATTAGAATATAAAGAGTTATAGAAGATATGGGAAAAGCTCTAAATCCACGGCTGAAGCAATTAGTTACTAGCTATAAAGATAAACGGGAGGCGTAGGACATACACAAGGCCTGGGCCGCAGTAAGTCGTGCTTGAGGATTTTTTACTAGCAACTTCTTGACAAAATCTTTTGCAGCATTGCTAATCCCGGGCCATGGTTTACGCCGAAAGTCAGGCTTGTTCCTCAGAACCTACAAACATGAAGATACAGTCGTAAATAGACTAGCATAGAGCATACAACAAAAGAGACTATCCAGAGCCGAAAATCATGCGTGTATCATCATTCGTCGTGTCATAAACGTAGAACAAGGAATCAATGAAATTGAGTTGATGCGCCCATAGATTCAAGTTTACGTTCATATCCACCAAGAAAATGGGATCATATAATCCAAATTATGGAATAAGTGAAAAGGACAAGTATTCCACCTCCTTAAATATGCCATCCTCGGTTTTGTCCCAGAAAGGCCGCCGTCCACAGAGCAAGATGTAAGTAATTACACCAATGCTCCATACATCTGACTCGGGACCGGATTTACGTTTTAATACCTCTGGAGCTACATAATATGCACTGCCAACAATGTCTTGGAATTTCTTTCCTGATAGAAATTTGAAGGGATTTTGATGAGTGAGAAAATAATTCAAAGAATCTCCATAGATTTTGCATTTGACATAGAATATAACACTTCGTGCATGGATTTGCTCTGGAAAAAATTTGATACATGTAGATGGTTTAAAATGGAGTTTCAAATATGAAGTGGTGATCCAGGTAGTAAAATAGTAGGTTCTTCGTAATATTCAGGACTTGGATCTAATACCTGGTCTAATGAAGTCTGAGAGACCAAAATCTGTGGCCTTGAGATGTGAATCCTCTTTCGGAGATTTAAATAAAAAATTCTGCAAAAAAAGAAAAGGAAAGAAAGAAAGAAAGAGTTTAAGGACATCAGTCAAGAACTGTCTAGACAAACAATGGAAAACACTAGCACATACCTCCGGCTTCATATCACGGTGTACAAAACCATGTAAATGGCACTCAGCTGCAACTTTTAGCATCTGCCTTACAACAATTGCTGCATCTTTTTCCGTGTAACGGCTATCCTTTCTGTTAGAATAATAAGCTTTTTAAGTGCCAGAAAATGCTTCAAGCAAAGTAAAAATCTCATACAACTAATGCAATCAAGAAAGAAAGATAGTGCATAACTTGGGGAGTGCTTACTTTGATAGGATACGGTCTAGCAGCTCTCCGCCCTCACACAACCTAAATGACCAAAGTTGATAGTATGTCAACACCATTTCAATTACAAACAGCTCAATCCGGAAAACTTAAGTTTTGAGTACAACTTACTCCATCACTATGTATACATATGAATCATCCTCAAAAGCATTATAGAAGTGAACCACGTTCTCATGGCCAGTTAAAGCCCTCAATATCTTGACCTCCCGCTTGACATC
>JAYDZE010206536.1:0-20851 GCA_034509125.1 Monilaria moniliformis
AAAAAATTATTCAATTTTTTCTAAAAATTTTCCGTTGAAATCTGCACCACCATAAAGTTTTTATCGGAAACATAAAGCTTTGTAAACACCATTGGATCTTTAGAACATATTCTAAACAAAATTATCAAAGTCACCAAAAATCATCTTAACAAAATCATATTTTATCCATTTTCCTACAAGATTATTTACTATTATTGAAGTCCAAATGAATGGCAGTTGTAAACACTATTGACTGAGACACAGATCCAAAAACCTACAATAGCTTAAAAACAAATCAGAATTTTCATAAGAACAAAAAAATTACGAGACCATAATCGAATAACAAGATCCTACCACTATCGATGCTAAAATTACTAACTCAAAGGAAGAAGGTTAAGGTTAAGAAAATCAAGACGTTGGAGCTAATACAATACTTGCAATGTGAGCTTGCAAATTTTACTTTTCCCAAGACAAGTGCCATTAATGACAATTGCCAAAGCGGATCTTACATGTCGCGAATAATTAGATGACAATTCCTGCAAACGATGATATAAGAAACAATAAGGGGATTAATTATGTAACAAGTGAATAAGTCGATGTAGGCTTTGGTCCTAGAAGGTTACCTTTACGCACGGGAGAATATGTTCGATAGAAAGATCTGGATCAAGAATCCACAGAAATTTGTACCTTTTCTGGCAGCTTCTATTAGCAATTCTGCTTCATTATCTCGAAGCAGGCCACATAGGCAGGAACTAAATGCATACTTAAAATACTTATTACCAACATTTCGAAGGAGAATCTTCAAGCAGATGACTAGAATAAATTTGAAATAAATGGATATCACTAAACCACTCGTCTGCTCCAATCTCTGTAATTTAAAATAAAAAACAACTCCAGTCAAGATAGACACATAACTGACATCTCCGATATCGATCCTATATTTAGAAGTATAAAAGATACACATTTTCATGAAATTTAATATATGCTTCAAATATATGCAATTTCGTTCATTTTTATTCTGATCATTTTGTTTCTTGCAAATATGTCTTGTTGTTGCCGATCATAAAAAAGTTATTAGTATTAACTACAATTGGTTATACACCTACTCGTCTTCCCCAACAAATTATTGTCTTTCTCTCTAGTTTTATTCAAGTTTCAACACTAATAAATAGTAATTCTCTTCATTCAATAGCATAAGAAATGAAGTGACAAGAGCTAGTTAAATCCAATATTCACAAGCGAAATAAACGAGTCAACCAAATCACTCTCCCTTATTGGTGATCCAATTCGGACTGCATAGCTTTGTCCCTTACAAAGGTCTTCTCTATAATACAAAATAAAAATCCAGAAAAACGTTAGCACACGTAATTCACATAGACAATTGAATCTTGAGTTACACAACCAAAAAGAAAGAAAAAAAATCAATTCATTCAAAAATTATTCTGGAAACAAAATGATAATATTCTGGCAAGATCTAGTTGTTCCTTAATTTCGGGAGTTGGCATAAAGAGATAGACAGATCAAATTCATGGGGAGAAATCTAAGATTTAGGCTCTGAGTCCCCAACCAATTAGGGCAAAGAGAGAAAATCTCAGCTCGACGGATGCATAAAACTATAATGTGAATAAAAATACGAAAATAGAAAGGAGGGGAATAGATTTACTTGGGGAAATAAGCTCCACCGTTTTGAGAAAGAAATACAAAGGGGTATAGAGATAGAGAGATAAATGGAGATAGGTGGAAGCAGCTGGGATGGTCCCCTTCAGATCTAAGTTGTCGGATCGAGGATGAGAGTGGTTTGCAGGGGAAGAAGCGGCCATGTGAGAAGGAATGCTTTACACACGGACTGTGTGTCAAGTCGGCAAAAGAAGATGCGCAGATTGGGAGCGATACATGGCCCGTGTGCCACTCAATGTCTCACGCACAGAACGTGTGTCAGCACATAGTCTGTTTCAGGATTCTATCCTTAGTCTACTTTGAAGTCCATCCCAACAATAACATCTTTTGCCTATAAAAAGAGCATTTGGTGCACGATTTCGAGGAGGGCTTTTACTTGGCGAAGAACCCTAGACGAGCCACCAAAAGCAAAGAGGTTCAAGAAAGATCGAGATATAGCAAGATCCTAGCTTTTTCGGGTTTTATTTAGCTTGTTAAGATTGAACATGTTTTATTTTGTTTTAGTAGTTTTATTTTCATTATTCATGGATAGCTAAACCTTTTATTCTAGGGTTAGAGAGTAACCAAATTTGATACTTGTTTGAATTTCAATTTAATGTTCAAAATCTTGTTTTATTTTAACTGTTTGCTTATTACTTCCTTTTAATTGGCCATTGGTTGGATGATTCCGTATGTGTTGGTGCAAGATTCGAGAGATGAGTTTCAATACATGATAAAAGAAAAATTTACATACTAATCAATATAATCGAGAGATTTGAGGTTAAGTGTGAGGGATGAGATCGTAGGAGCTTTTATGAGTTGCAATTTAGTAATTAAACGGAGACATTGGTTATAAGGTTGTGATCTACAGTTTAGATATTTTGAAAGAAGGTTTGAACTAATTTAGTGATTATCCAAATAAAACTTGAGTTTGATTGAACATTCAATGTGATTATTGAATATGTTGATTAGTTGATGAAATCGAGTCCCTAGAATTCCCCTGTTTTTATTGAATCTTTTCTAAGTACAAACTTCATTATTGTTTTTCTAATTAGCTACAATTCATAAACTTGATACTTGGTTAGTCTAGATACTATTAATTGGTTGATATCATAGTACTTAGAATTGAATTAATTAGTCTCTATGGATACGATACTCTTAATGTTATATCTATGTTATAATTGCACCGTCCATTTGCGGTTTAGTTTTAGTTGAAATAAAAAGTCGATCAAGTTTTTAGCGCAGTTGCCAGGGATTAATTTGTTTGAATTATGATATTGTGATAAGATTGACTGTCCTATTAGAGACATTATTTTTCTTTTTCAGTTCGTTTATATCTCTTTTATAACTACCATTCTTATTCTTGTGCACTATTGGTGTTGATGGTATAGATGTAACAACATTCACACTCTAAGAAACAACATTTGAAGCCCTTGAACTCTGAGATTGAATCATTTTATCGCCGAAAAAAGGCACAAAGAATTAGGATGGCTCACCCTGCTCTCACACCCGAACAACTTGTCTAACAACTCCAGTAGCAACTACAACTTGTGCAACAATAGCTCAATGACTAAGAAGCTGCACGACAACAAGCCGAGGAGACGCCTATTCGCTAGATGTTCACATATGTGCCTATTCGTGGACCACCCATTGGACCACGGATTGAGGCCAACAACTTCAAACTCAAGCCAATCCTCATCTCAATGGTGCATCAAAATCAGTAGAGAGGACAAGTCACTGAAGACCATAATGCGCATCTGGCACAATTTCTGAAAATCAGCAACACCGTGAAAGTTAATGGATCTTAGATGATACCATCCGAATGAGTCTATTTCCTTTATCCTTGAGATATAAAGCCAAAAAATGGTATCAAACGCTAGCACCGGGGTTAGTAGCAAGTTGAGATGATTAGTCCACAAGTTTCTAAACAAATTCTTTCCACCTAGAGTAACTTTGAAACTGAAGGCAAAAATCATTTAATTTCAACAAAGGAAAAAATAATCTCTTTATGATGCTTGGGAAAGACTATGGGAGCTTTTGAGAAAGTGCCCAAACCATGATTTTGGAAAGGATCATCAAGTTTGCATATTCTATCATGAATGTAATTTAGATGTGAAAAAGTTGCTAGATGCTGTAGCTGGAGGTTCACTTCTTAACAAGGGACATGAAACAACAATTCGAGTCATTGAGGATATGGCTACCACTAACTATGAATGACCAGGAGAAAGACAAATGAACATTATGAAGAAAGTGGTTGCCATTCTAGTGATCGATCCCATGAGCTTGATTGTGGCGCATCTTGGTGCTTTGAACACAAAGATAGAAAATTTGACTCAATCAAGGATGGAGCCAACAATAGGATCACAACAACACATGGTAGAATACGTAAAATATGTGGAGCAAGGAACGCAACAAAGGAATTTCAACGGGTACCAACCCAATCAAGGCTGAAATCAATATTATCTGGGCAACTGTTTTAATCCTAATTTGTCTTATGCTAATCTCAATAATGCATTGCTTCCTCCACCTGAATTTTTGGTAACCCATGGAGTGATAGATAAGCCTAAGAAGCCAAACATGGAGAAAATGCTAATGACCTTCATATCGAAGACCTAGAAATACATGGGAGCTTCTGAAAACCTCTTTGAGAAGTTAGAGAATACTGTGAGTGCTATGAGAATTCAAATGAAAATGATGGAGAACCAAATTAGACAAATAGCCGAAGTAGTGGGAAATCAACACCAACAAGGTCAGTTTCCGAGTAAACCTACGGTCAATCCTAAGGAGCACTGCATGCAAGGTAGTATATTTGAGGAGTAGAACAATCTACGAGGGTCCCAATATGCCAAATTTACAGCATGTCTGAGTACAAATAGAAGACACTGATGAAGAAAGAGTGGAACAAACTAACACCTCAACCCTCAATGTACCTAAATTTATGACAGTCCCATTTTCTCGAAAGCTGCAAAAGAATAAACTAGATGAACAATTTTCTAAGTTCTTAGATGTGTTTAGTAAAGTTCATATCAATATGCATTTGGTAAAAATTCTACAGAAAATGCCTAATTATGCCATGTTTCTTGAGGATATGATATCCAAGAAGAGGAGATGGGGATAATATGAGACGGTAAATCTCTCAGAGAATTGCGGCGCAACTATGCAAAAGAAGCTTCCTGTAAAGCTAAAAGATCCTGGCAGTTTCACCATCTCATGCACTATTGTTGAAAATCAAGTAAGTACAACTTTGTGTGATCTAGGGGCTAGCATCAACTTGATGCCCGTATCATTTTTCAAAAGGCTAAATATTAGATCCATCAAGCCTACTACCATAACTATTCAAATGTTAAACCAGACTGTTACACAACCAAGAGATATTATGGATAATATTCTGGTGAAAGTTAATGACTTCATCTTTCCAGTGGACTTTGTGGTCTTGGATATGATAGAAGACAAGAATGTGCCATTGATCTTGTGACGTGCTTTCTTGGCTATGGGGAAGACATTGATCGATGTGTCCAAGGAAGAATCACACTATGGCTGAATGATGAGAATGTGACATTCTCCATCTATAAGGCAATGAAATTCTCCGATGATGAGGAGTCCAAGAGAAGTGAAGATTGCAAGGTTATGAGAGTTGTTGATGATCCTGTTGAAGAAAAACTTACTAGCTCAACCAACTATTTCCTACCTTGGAGGAACAAAAAGGAGAAGACCATTGATGATGAGAAAAACACCCCTATATTGGAGTCGAAAGCCCCTGCTACACGTTCAAAGTTAAAGTTGTTGAATAAAAGAATGAAGAAGCTTTATGCTCTAGAATACAAGAAGAAGGGTTTGGCTCTCACCATCCCATCAGCTTAAGTCTAAAGATGACTCCAATCTAGCGCTTATGATGGGAGCAATCTGTTGTTGCATATGATATATGAGATCCACCAGAAACGAGATATGAACTGTGGAAGTAAAAGCTGAAGAAGTCATGTATTTCAAATATACCTCATGATGATTAGCGCATAGGAAATATCGTTATTTTTTTGTTTAGTTTTGGTATTGTAATATTGCAGGAGCCCTTGTATTTGATTTAGTAATAAATATGAATGAGAAATAGAAATTTAAGTTCCAATGCATTTCACGAGTTGTTTTACTGTATTGTCATTGGTTTGATAAATGTTGATTTTTTTTTCCGATTGACAAAACATTGGATTTTTGGACGTTTTTAATAAGAAAATGCATTGTTAATAAAAAAAATAGATGAAAAATATAAGAAAACAAATTGAATCTGAAAAACATAATATAAACAGAGAGTACACAGAAAAAAATCGGTCAATACTATAACGAAAAAAGATAAGAAAATAAAATTGGTATGCAGAGTATGGATTGGCCCTAAAGAATATTATGCTACTTTATGGTTTGATCTTGTTTGTATTTTTTTCGATTGGCAGAACGCAGTAAAAACACAATAAATTGGTTTGCAATATAACGAAAAAATAAAAGTTAAAAAAAGAAATTTTTGTTGAGATGGTACAAAGTGGCCGTAATTTTATACCATGCATACCAATCCTTTGAGTGCACGGCCTCCGCACTGCGCGCGTAGATGTGATATGCATGGTATGAATTCAGTCAACTCGTACCATTAATACCAAATTCTCTGCGCGCAGCTCTGTGTGGTATGAGTTGACCGATTTCCTCCAATACATACCAATCCTGCGCGTGTAGATTTTGGTATGCATAGTATGAATTAGCCAATTTCATACCATGCATAACAAAAATTGCATTCGGTTATCCTTGGCACTAGGTGCACATATTTGGTACGCAAGGTATGAAATATGCCAACTCATACCATGCATACTGAAATTTGTTATTTTATTTATTTATTTTTATTGTACATGCCTACATTTAGTGAATAGAGTGAATGGACGTTTCACCTACTATCTTGGAAGTGGAAAATATATTATAAAAAAGTTTGCTATTTTATGGTTTGATCTTGGTTGTTTTTCGATTGGCATAACTCATCAATAACACAATAAAATTGGTCCGCAATATTGCGGTCGGCTGTCCTCGTCACTGGACGCGCATGTTTGGTATGCAAGGTATAAAATATGTCTCTTCATACTATGAGTACCAAAATTTATTTTATATTTTCTTACCATTTGATTATCTTATTACTGAAAATCGGACTTCACAAAGCCACCGAAAGTTAGCAAAAATAAAAAAATAATAAACAGATTTAGTGAATTCAATATACATGTAATTTTCATTTAAGGTAATTACATACAATCTTGTACAAACATAAAGATATTACATTAAATTGGGGTAAAATCCCATATGTACAGTTATCGAGTTACTCTATTAACAAATCATGAACTGGGGTAAGTTCCCACATGTTCTTCATAACCCAATATCCTTTATAGCATGATTTTCTCAACAAATACTATGAAGCACGATGACCTCACCTTTGAGCCAAGAAATTCATCATGTGGTAGTCGAAACCCTGAACCGAATCCAATGCTTAAAAAGTTCAGATCTAGTTTCGGGTGGATCCCATACCTCGTTTGCAACAACCATATCGTTGGTTCGAGAATATTAGTGGCTTATCTAGAAAGAACAACAAAATCTCTGATCTATTCGAGAAGGAGCAATCAGATCTGTGGTAAACGGATGGGCACATGAGAAAGAACAAATGTCTGCAGTCTCTCTCTCCATCTCTGTCGTTTAAGAGAGACATATCTGTTGTGGCGATGCCAAAAAGAGAGCACCGGGTGAACTAGGGTTTCTTGGGTATATGTGCAGTGGCCGCAAGAATGGAATGAAATGGAGTAGTGAGAGAGTTTTAGGTTAAAATATGACAAATGAGAGTATAAATAGATAGAACCATTATCCAAATTAGGGTTTCTCACTGCATTAGTAATATTTAAAAAAATAAACAAAATAATAATTGGTATGTGTGGTATGAATTTGACTAATTCATACCATGCACACCAAATTTGTGCGCGACAGTACTATCGCTTAGGTATATACAATATGTGGAGTCTCAACCCTATAGGTATATACAAGACGTGGAGTTGTGTATTTGCGATATGAATGGTCGAATTCGTACTATGCATAGCAAACTTAAGTGTGCATAGCCTAAGCCATGTGCGTGCATAGTTTGGTAACCATGGTATAAATTCGGCCAATTTGATAGGAATGCTAAATTCGAATTGTCGCTGGAAAAATATGAAACGAACTTAGCCTATCAAGTCATTTATAAGTTCCCACTTCCACTATACTATTGGCTAGTATAGGGTAAGTAAGGGTGTCGAACCCACGAGGAACGACAATTTCGTTATGCATTTCTACGCCTAAGAGGGGTTTGGCGATGCCGCCACGCCTAAAAACATGGTAAGAGGGGAAAATAGGAAAATAAACTAATTAAAGAGCGTGGGAAACAATTCTAACCTACGAAACTAAACAAACTAAACAAGTAAAATTTAGCAACTTAATCACAAAGACAAACTGGGCAACTCGAAAGTAAACTAGGCAACTTGAAGGTCAAAAACAAACTAGGCATCTAAAACGTATGAGAAACTAAATTATTCTAACGAGAAGCAAAACGCAACAAACAGAATTGAAATAACAAACATAGATATGAAAAACATGTTCAAAACGGGCAAGATGAAAACAGGACACTAAACTGACCGGTTCAAAGGTTACATTAGGAACTGCTACCGAAATTGTAAAAAGTTCGAGAATAAATTTGAGTTGCTTAAAATCGAAAACTGGAATTGAACACTAAAACTAAAATTAACTGAACAATTCAGATTTTTAACTGACTAAACTCACTAGACATGACTCCATCTTCAAGCTAAAGCAAAAAGCAAAACAAACTAGCCAACCCTCTATTTTTGGAAAGGAACATAGTGGCTTTTTATAAACAGGAACTGTTGACTCAGAAGGGGAAAGAAACAGGGGACATGCAGAATGGGCAGAACAGAGGTGCAGGAACAGGAATGCAGAACAGAGGGCAAGAACAGATTATTTAGCTTCAACACATTTCTTACAAAAATGTTCCAACCAAAACCAAGAAAACTGCATTAACAACTAGAAAACTGCATTTAACAACTAACCACCACAAAATCTTCAACTAATCTAACATTTTCAGAAACTTTTTCTTGAATAAAAGACATCACAACTTAGCTACTTGAAGTCGAAATTTCCCCTTTTTAAAAGAAGTTAAATCAAACAACAAGTTGGAAATAAAATGGAGGTGGCAAGGAGCTACTAATTTCTAAATAAATGAAAGCTTAAACTAAGGAATGAGGAACACAAGATTCAACCAAACTTAATAAAACCACACTTGAACTTTTAAAATCAAGGAAAGACAACTAAAATTTCATTGCAACAACTCCAAAACAGGTCAGCTCCACAAGGTTTAGCAGCAACTTCAAGCAAAATAGATCTAAAATCTAAGACAAAAACTAGCTAGGAGAAAAGCTTAGAAACGAAAGGCAATGAAACAGTAGCAACTTCGACGAAATCAACACAAAACTGATGTCTTCCTCTGCCTAACCCATCGTGACAGAGGCTGGTGCTTCCCAAGAAAATAGATTCTAACTAAAATGTGCAGGTGATAGTAAAGATGGAGTGTTGGTGAGTGTGAAAAAGTGGATGTTCTAATTCTCTCTCATCCCTCCTCTTTATAGTGCGGCTCCCTCCCTTCCTTCTTCAGCTAGGTCACTGTTTAGGTCCTCTAGGATGGACAAAATTGTCCCTCCACGCAGCTGGTGGCGCCACCTCACCAAAATCTGCCCGAAAACCACTTTTGTACGCACTGTCCTGCTTCAGCACTCAAGCTACCCAGCTTGAATGTCCACTTTGCTCTGCTTTCTTCTTTGTATGCAGTTTTCATCATTTCCTTTGCATTTCCGTCCAGCTCTATCTTATCGCAATTCCCTGCAATAACCACCTTTACGAAAACTCTGCACGTGCATGACCTCCGAAACTACACACGTAATTTTGGTAAGAATTCCATCAATTCACGCCACATATCATCTGTTTTCTATAACCACCATATGTAATCTGCTCCAATCAGCACTTTGACACACAAACTCTTGCATAGTCCGACCTTTTTTACAAATAAATTGGTATTCATACCAGAAGAATAGAAATAAAACGTGAAGAATAAATAATTGAACTTTGTTTGAATATGTTGAGTCTTGTCGCCGAGTTGAACCTTGAACTAAGGGCTAGGCTCAATGTGTTGGTATGATGAGTCGAGGTGAGTCAGGGAGAGGAAGACATGGCCGATGGAAAGAGAAGATGGAACAATGCCGACGACAACCATGGTCTATTGTTTTCCGACTGGCCGAGAGAGGGATGAGAGGCAGTGAGTGGTCGCTCGAATTTTAAAGGTAGGTGGCTAGGTGTTTCTGAGGATTTGGAGAGGAGCGTGAGGGAGAGAAAGAGAGAGAGAAAGTAAGAAGAAATGATACTGTGCCACCTAGACAAATTGAGCCAACTAGGCAAAAAGACCCGAATTCGGAATGCCAAATAAGCAAACAAGCTCAAATATTGGTGATCAGAACAATAATGTGAAAATTTTGCAAAGGTTAGTTATCAATTTGTAATTATGCTTAGGTTAAGACATGAATATAAAAACGCGGATAGGTTGAGACAATAAGTGATATTTATCTAAAAAAATCTTTATTCATATAATGATCCATGCATATTCTGCCATCCTTATTTTCTCTTTCTTATTGTGCATAATACAAAATTATCTCTGTTTTACGGCATTCAACACAATTTTTTTTAAGACACATGTAACCTGCAACTAATACTGGAAATGCAAAATAGTACACCCATTGTGCGATGACCAAGCTACTATTTATGTCTTCTTAAAATTTTATATTATGTAAAAGTGAGAATAAAATATTTGACAAGTTGATTATTGTTAAAAAAATAATGTCATGTTGAAACAATTGTCATAACTTGTTTTAACTGAAGTAATAGATTTAATTAGTATCTATTTAAATACTTTATATTGACAATAAAACACAACTTAGTTAGTAACATATTTTTCTTCCAATAAATAGATTAGGAATTGGAATTTTATAACTATATCCATTAAATATGAGTATAAGACATTGACTCATATTTCTTAAACTACTAAACATAATTGTGTCAACAAACAAGAGAAATGAAATTATAAATAATTCCAAAGGTACAATATAAATAAGTAAAAATATAGATTATTTGCCTATAAAAACATGAATTTTCAGTGTTTTTTGTTTTTCTCCTTTATTTCTTTTTTGAATTTAAATGCATGAATTTCGATTTGTTTTGACTCTTTACATAAAACAACATAATTTTGATTTTCTTCAATTTAAAAAAAATTAAAATTTAAAAATTAAAATTCCACATGACTTCCATCCTTCCACCTCATCTGTCTCTCTTTCTCTCTTCATTCTTTGATTCTTCCATCGGCGGCCACTCTTCCCAAAACTATTGTGTCCTCGTTCTATTGCCGGCGGCTACTCTGACCCGACGCCGCCTTCAGCTGTCACGCCTCCGTCCACTTTGTTCACTCTCTCTCTATTCCTATTTGTCACCATCAAATATAGAACCATTACCTCTCCCACTCTCTTCGTCGACAACCATGGGCCGCCGCGACCTTTGCCGGCCAGAAACGGTATTGTGAAAAAATCTATTCACTGATGGAATTCATCAAACAACCTCAGTTCTCAACACCAAAATCAAAGTCTCTCAAAATAATATATTTTCAAAAAAAATTGTGCATCTGCCCCAGATGGAAAACACCAAAGGAGATCGGACTATTCCATTAAAATGGAACAAAATCAAGAAAACCCTACCAAAAATCTTATTTTTTTTACAATCCCAAAAGCCCAGAAACAAAGTTCTTATCTTTGACAGGTATTTACAAATATTCAACAAATAAAAGTTTGAGGGTGAAATGAATTGAAGGAAACTGAAGGGGTTTATGATTGCTGGTGCGGAAGAGTATTAAATCCCACACAGACCAAAAAGGGAGAGAGCCACAGAAATAATAGCCACGAACTACAATAGCCACCGCTGCTTCTCCTCTCCCCCATTTTGGCTGACGACTTGCAGCAGAAGGCGCCGCGACCGCCGAGCTTGCCTCCTCCGTTTACCCCGACATTGACTTGCCTCGACTCCCACCACGCCAACACATAGAGTCAAAGAAAAAGAACGAAGTGAGCGCGAGAGAAAGAGAGACGTGAGAGAGATGGGGAGAGAGAGAGGTGAGGTGGAAGAGTGTGAGAGTGATGTGGAATTTTAGTTTAAAATTATGTTTTTAAATTGAATAAAATCAAAAGTCCATCGTTTGATTTAGGGGTGAACATTCGATTTTCGTTTCGGTTTTTTGCCCAAACTGAACCAAACCGAAAAATCCATTTTTTTTTTAAATTAAAACCGAACCAAACCGAATTACCCGAAAAACCGAAATCCGAACTAGAAAAACCGATCCGAACCGAAAAAATCGAAATATCATAAAATTATTCGAAAAACCGAAAAAAACTGAAAAACCGAAAATCCAAAAATTTAAAAATTGTATGTATATATATGAAATATATATATATATATATATATATATATGTAAAAATATAAATCTATGCATTTATTAATTATATATACATATATGAATATATATACATATATTTAGTTATTATTATATTATTAATATATAATATTAAATATAAATTCGGTTTTTTGATTTTTTTCGATTTATTGTATATCCGAACCGAACCGAACCGAAAAACCGAAATTTGTGAAAAATCAAAACCGAACCGAATCGAAATCCGAAAAAACCGAACTAAATTTTAAATTTCGGTTTGGTTCGGTTCGGATATTTGAATTTCGGGTATTTTGCTCACCCCTAGTTTGATTGTCATATTAACTTTAATTTGTCATCTTAGCTTCGATTTATTCTCCAATCTTTTTATGGGAACAATCTGTGAAACCGAAAGTTCGGTATTTGTATTTAAAAAAAAAAAAAACTTTGGAAAATACCATAAAATTATATAGATTCGTTTATTTACAAAAAAATAATCCATAAAGATATTAATAAATATTTCAAATCTAGATATTTAAAAGAAAAAAAAAATACGATGACCAAATGAATTTTCAATAGTGAATGAACACGTTAAAAACTTTAGAATACGTCATTTGCACACGACAATGGTCATTCGATTACTATTCAAATAATCATTGTTGCACATGAGAATTTTCAAAACATTTATACTTATTTTCTCAATACAACGACATACAATTATAACTGATTTTCTCAGTCAATCTTGCTCATTCAAATCTTCCTAGCTCAAATTGCAAATCTTTTTTCAGTATACAATTTCACTACAAATTCGAACAACCACAATTCTAATTGATTACTTCAAATCATGAAAAAGCAAAACATAAGATAGTTTTGTTATATTAATTTCTTTTATTTTCACCATTACATTTGTAGCCCCATTGAGCTAACCATGATTTTTCGTATTCTCTGACATGGATCAAACTGCGCTTGATAGAACCCTCTCGAGTCTCGAAATGTGATCAGCTGAGATGCTTGTACCAACTTTTAAAAAATCTAAATGACAGATAGATAAAATAATTGATTAGCTAAAGAAAAGTTATCGGATAAAATGAAGCGTGCAGGGACACTATCATCGGCACCAAAGAGCCGCTGCGCCGACTGCTTTCCTTGTCGATAATTACAAGATCACCAGTTTCGTGGAGATCTTCATATTTTAGGATGGATAGAGAAAGGAATACAAAGTTATTGTTACCAAAACTGACTTAACTTGTGCATAACAATTACTACTCATTATTATCTAAAACAACAATACTATTTCTGTAATATAAGAATTATAGATATTGATCGATGAACCGAAATTGATTCCAAATTGAATGACCAATTTTATTATGAATGATTGACTAATTTATGCTGATCGGCAACTGAGGTTACTTATTAAAATGTAATGATGAAAATTATGTATTTGAGATGTATATAATTGAGAATTATATTATTATTAATATGTATATTAATTACCTGACAAATGATAGGCTTTCCAAAAACAGAAAGGTTAAAAAACAGAAATTGTAATTGCTATTTTCAGACCTATAGTCGTTATTATAATACCTAAAATTATCCATTATTATACAAACAAAATTAAGAAATATCCACAATATTAAAAAAATAAAAACTATTACCAAAGTGTGTACGATTGCATCATTGTTCTTTTCCTTTTCTGTCGTTGAACTCTGCAACTTTTTCTGCCAGCTCTCCCCCTTCTCATTCTCTAACTCTTCCTCTCCACGCACGACTAGTTTGCGAGAGGCGGCGGCACGGCGAGATGCCGGGAGCGACGGCATAGGTGGCCGGTCAGTTCTGTGGGAGAAAACACAGAGCTTGTTTTTAACCATTGAAAGTTGAATGGTTAAATTGTTTCAAACTCTTAATTTATTGTCGTGCAACATTTTTCAGTCTTCGTTTTTATCATTTCTTTCTTATTCTTTAAATGTGTTTTACATATTAATTTTTTCATATTCAATTAAAGTCCTTCAGATCTGGTGCTTATGAATAATTTCTGGAAAATCAGGAAAAGCATGGAGAAAGGAAGGAGAGTAGAAGATGCTAGTTCGAAGCGTTGTGCCTCTAATAACAGAAATGTTGCGTTTCAATGAAGAAGATTGATTTTGTTTAATGGCTTTGGAATGAGGATGTTAATAAATTCACAATTAATTTTAAATTTGCTACTAAACTCACAATTTGGAATAGGTTAATCGAGAATATAGGTTAAAATCCTATAATTCATAATCTAGCTAATGCTTGGTTGTGAATTATGAAAAAATAAGTATAATTCACAATTAGGCTATTACTAGATTGTGAATTAGCCTTATATTATCATCATTGACAACCGAGCATGGATAGGTTGTGAATTATATAGTAAAAAAATATTAACTCATAACCGAGAGTATTTGGAGTTCTAAATCATAGCTACAAAAAATATTAATTAACAACTAAAAATATCCATTGTTGTGAATTGGAAGCAAATACTTTTGTATATAAATGGATAAATTTTACTTTCATGATCTCACTTTGGATATTTTATATAGATAGATTATGTAAGTATATAAAGAATCAATCATCCATGACTTCAATAAAAACTACTTTAGATAATTTAAGCCACATGACATTATATTTTTTGTTGTTTTATAATTATAGTTTAGGGAATTAACAAAAATATCATGTGTTTAATTGAGACTTATCTAGTGATTGATAAAACTTTCAGCATTAATAACTTTGAAGATATAAGAAATAAAATAAATATTCTAACAATATAAAACTAACTATCGCCGTAGATTATTATGCATGGATGAATAAAGGAAAGGAGGGAAGTTAATATATAAATGTGGATTATTATGGCAAAAATAATAATTTGGTGTGCATAAATAATCCTTGGTCTGGTGGCGTTGCACGAATAAAAATACTCTGTTTTTTACATAAATAATAAATTAGTTCTCTTGTTTCATATTTTTTGCTAAGTTATGAATTTATGGTACTTTAAAAAGCGTTACTAGTCAATATTTTCTTTTATAAGGACACAAAATGATGGGATTTTTTTGAGAAGGACACGAAATAATGAGTTGAATATGGAATTTAGTACATATTTATTGAATTTCTTATTCCTGCGTGTATATATTTATTATATGGAGATTTTGCAGCCAAAATGTATTAATGGTACAGTTGTGTTTCTTTATTTGAATTCTATGAATAATTAAGTAGATTTGATCCGGAACAAATTCATCCAAATAGAGTCACTATTTGAAGTAGGATTTTCACTATCAGAAAACTCCTAATTATGGGATTTAACGACCGAAAACACCTAATTACCAACGGGATTTTCAGAAATTTTTGGTCTAGGACGGCTGATTTATTAATCTGAATTAGAGATGTTTAATCACCAAACATTATGATCTACACCAAAAAAAAATGCGGTCTATATATATTTTCTCATGACGCGGTCATCTCCAAATCATGGCTTACATAATTTTCATACAATAAATACCTTACACGACTATTAAACTATCAATTGGGCTCGATTCGATTCGATTTGATGGACTAGACTAGCTATGAAAATTAGGCCGGATTAAGTTTTGGGTCTAGATCGAATGAATGCCCATTTGACCCAGTTCAGTTGAGAAAAAAGAAGAAGAAGAAGAAGAGATTAGACAAACTAGATTTATTAATATTAGCAGATCAACCTGATCTGGTATCTTTTACCGCCCTAAAATGGCCATAGGCATTAGCCACATAAGTTCTATCATGCGATCGTGCCACTCATGGAGTGGTTAAGAATTCAATTTCTTATCGATGAATAATTATCAAGGCACATTTGTATACATTATTCATCTGATTACGAAGAGTTTGTCGATAATAAATAATCCAATTTAAGTGCCTAGTCGTCACGACAAATAATGTTCAATATCGCGAATGGATATTAACAATTAATTAAGCTAATACTCAGTCGGCGCAATTGGCATCATAGTACAATTGTATTAGTTCTACTTTTTCACAATTCTGTGCGTAGTAATTGACCAAAATACCCCTCCCAAGAATCCCTAACCAGAAAGGATATCTTCAAGCATCGTCTTCCAACAATGATTAATTATTTAACTGATTATTAAACAATTTATATAATAAGGTAAGCGGGTTGGTAACGTCGGATTTACAGCATTAGAAAAAGGAGTATTCTTCATTACAAAATTGAACCCTAGATCTCGTTGATTGGCTAAATCAGGAATCACCCCAGTGATTTGGACAAAGCCCTAATTATAGAAACTATTTGTCTTGCTTTACCGTCACAGGCTCACAGCACTGTGATTTATGCCGTGTTTAATTAATGATGATGGTCGATAATAAATTATTTATAAATTTAGTGGCTCTCACTTCTCTCAAATATTTAACTGCATTTTCTGATATAATGCTACAGAATCTTCCCTAAAAAACAAATTAAAATGCTACAGAATCTTCTTATCTTGGCGAATTAAGTCAAGTGGGTTTGGACTCTCTTAACTTGTGGTGCTAGTATTACTAGTATAAAATAAATATTAGACATGATATTGATTTAGGGCTTCTCCAATGTTGCACAGCTTGCGTTGTTCATAGCGATGGGCGGGTGGGGGTAAAAGGGAAACCATTATTGATACTATTCAATAAAAAATAATAATAATAGCAATGGGCGGGTGCTGCATTACGTGCTTCTTTTTTTTTTTCTTCTGTTTTTTAAACAATTTATTCTATTGTGAAATTCGGTGAGTGCTTAGTTTACCTTTATTATTTTTTTCCAACTCACACACACTCCACTCATGTATACTGGGTGACTCGAATTCCGACCTACTGACTAGAGGAGAACGTCTTACTGATTATGTTGTTTTTCGTCGTGGTTTAGTTCATCTTTATTGGATTAGGATGAATAGGTTGGGCAACAAATTTGTTGTGTACATTACTTATAAAGATTAAAAAATGAATAATATGGAATATTCATTTTTAGTTTGTGAAAATAGAGCAGATATGCAGGAGATGGAACGCAGATTATTCGCTATTTAGTGCAGGGAAAAATATAGTAGAGGATTGGGCAGTACAGGTTAATGCATGATTCGCCAAATTGCACAATTTTGCTCATATTAAAGAAGTTAAGAATTCAAATTATATGCTCAATGCCTTCTACATAAGAAATAAAAATTTGAAAGCCTAGATAACAAAATTCCATAGTATTGTCTTGCAATATTTACCAAAAAATATTTTGGCAGTTAGTTAAAATAATTTATTCATTATTTTTTGGTATGTTAATTTCATTTCACTTGATTTTACTAAAAATATTCTAGAAGATATATTAAAAGAAAATTTTATACTATACTTCAGTTTTACTGAAGCAAAATGAATAGCATCAAAATAAATGAACATATAAATATGTGGTACTAAGACATTGGTGATAATTATATATTTAATTCGTCCTGTGATAATCATATATGTAAAATTGAAATCGTAAATAACAACTGGAATGCAAAAAGTGAATTGAGAAGGCCAGCAAACTGGAATTTGGTGAAGAAGATAAACAGTAGTATGAAAGAAGTGGAAAACGACGTCTTTTTTCTTACGTAAATATCTTTATTATTATTATTTTTTAAAATTTCTATGTCAACTTTCGACGAGCCTATTGAGATTTTCTTTGGGTGTTAGATTTGAGTGGTTTTGTCTTTAGTTCAGAGATATTCAATGTAAATAACTTGTAAGTGTAGTATGAGTTATTTAAAAAACAAAATTGGAAATATATGTGTAGTTATGAGTTACAATGATATCACGACATTCGGTTAATACATGTTTAGTATGTGATTCACTTAATTAAACATTTCTATTAATTATGAATTTTATAGCTGTTGATCTTTTAATTTGTTGTTTATTAGCAAGGAAAGAAAAGAAAAGGAAAGGAAAAAGGTTATTCAAACGTTGCCATTGGAGTTACAAAGTTGCCGCTTCCAATATGAAGTTGCCGTGCAGTTTACATTGTTGCTGCTTTTGAAGAAAGTTGCTGTTCATGGATTACCAAGAATCAATTCTTCACTTTGAGTAAAGTTTGAAAGATTTGGATTTATTAAATTTGATTAATAATTTACATGACATAATACTTTTGCTGGAAAACGTAGAGCTCTCCTTCTGATGACGACCACGAGGCAGGGGGCACAGCACGCAAGGAGCACGCCCAATAGCGCGCGAGGGAGCCAGTCGGAGCGCGCATGGCGGGCGGACCCTCATGGCGATAAATGCGGAAGAAGCGAATCCTCCGAGTCCGCATGAATTGGGACTCTCCAACACCATCCAGGCGACAAGATAAACCCAACCAGCCATGATAATCCATAAGATGAGCACGGAAAGATCCACACTTATCCAAGACGATACACATCGTGAAGATAGTCATTATCCTTATTTATAGTTATCTCCTTGTAAAAGGATATACACGCTTGATTCGTGTACATCCATAGGCACCAATATCTATCTTTAGTTATAGTCTTTTCGCTATAAATACCTCCCCGAGGTTAGAAGGGAGGCAGACATTGTTTTCGATATCTTAGGGTTCGAACTTGGGTATTAAGTTCGAAAGGTTTATGTTCTTGTAATTCTTGCCATTTATATTATCCAACTCTCGGTTATTTTCCTCAAATCCTCTCCCCACTCTACTCCACATCAATTGGTGCGGTGACGATGGTTAACACACGATCCAACGAAGCACGGTTGGACAATGTGGAGAAGCTGTGGACGAGCTCCGCGCCCAAAACCAAGCTATACTCACACAAGTCAACGCCATCCAACAATCCTTCCTTGCGCTCGAACAAAAACTATGCACTCCGGCTACACCCAGCCCGGACCACGACAGAGGCAGCAAGTCCACGGAGGCTACCTCCCACATTAGCAAGGACACTACCGCATCCGCTCACAACACAACTTCCGCCTTGGCCCTTCCTACCTTCGATGGTACGGACGCACTCGGGTGGCTTGCCCGTGTCGGCCAATTCTTCATGGTTAACAAAACATCTGACGACGATCGAATGGATCTTGCCCTGATAGCCCTGGCCGGACCAGCACTCCCATGGATCCAAATCCTACGCCGTCGACGCCCAAAGTTATCGTGGGATCAGTTCGCCACGGAACTAGTCATTTGATTCGGCGACAACACATCTCGCAACGGCTATGAAGCCCTCGCGGCAGCCAAACAACTAGGTTCCCTCGCCGACTACATCGCCAACTTCGAATCGCACCTCGCACAACTACCAGATCTATCGGATCGTCAGTTCCTTGGATTTTTTCTCGCCGGTCTCAAACCATCCCTCCGCATGCAACTACGGGACCCGAACATCCATAGCTACTCCGATGCCGTCCAAATGGCAAAACGACTAGACTGGATGACGCAACCAACCACGAACTTCCACCGAACACCATCCACAACAACACTAACCTTCTCTTCCACTCCGGTGACAACATAACCGCAGCTTCGCAATGGCCCATTGCCACAATCATCGAGCTCAACAAATTCATCGCACGGGACCCTCCCCGGACGACGCTTCCGCCAAATGCCCGTAGAAGAGTACCGCAAACATGTCGCGGCAGGCACATGTTTCTGCTGCAGCATGCCATACTCACCCACGAACCACTGCCCCCCGCACACACTCCAAGTCCTCATCAAGGACGACTTCGACGACAGACCATCCGAACCCTCCAAGCCCATGGACATCCGAGACCCCACATCCTACGTCGACCTAGACAGCTCCTTCAACACCCTACAACTCTCGGAACTCTCATCCCATGGCTTCGACGGTTATCACACAATGCAACTCAGCGGTCGGATCATATCCACTGACATCCGAGTCATGGTCGATAGTGGCGCCAGCCATTGCTTCATCGCAACCCAACTAGCCCACCGCCTCCACCAACCGATCCACACGAACACATCCTTCGCCTTGCGGTTGGGCGACGGCTCGCGCATTCACAGCACGGGCATGTGCATGAACATCGCCCTCTCACTCTCCAACAACACGTTCACAGTTTCATGTTACGTTTTTCCCCTACGAGGAGTGGACATGATCCTGGGCATACCCTGGCTTGCCACCCTCGGGGACGTCAAAGCTAACTGGCGCTCACTCACGATGGAGTTCACTATAGCCAACACCCCAATCACACTTCGCGGCGACCCCACACTCGTCCGACAAGAATGCTCAAGCCTATAAATCCAATCCTTGGCATCATCCGAGGACTGCTGGATGCTTTGGGCAATGGACCATGTAGAGCCCACCGACGACTTGGGTATCGACGACCAAATCCCGGAGACCGACCAGCACACGTTACGCGCCCTGCTCAGCAAATTTCCAATAGTTCTATCACCGCCCTCGTCCCTACCACCACACCGACCCGCGGATCATCGCATCTCCCTATAAGAAGGTTCCCAACCGGTCTCCGTCTGGCCCTACCGATACAACCACTTACAAAAGGACGAAATGGAACGCCTCGTGACAGAGATGCTAGCATCCAGCATAATACAACCAAGCACGAGTCCGTACTGTAACACCCCTTACTCAGTAGGTTTCCCCACCAAATAAGTGATGTCACGGTTGGTATCGCGGACATTCAGACCAAATTTTTCTTTTTATT
>JAYDZE010206647.1:0-20849 GCA_034509125.1 Monilaria moniliformis
AATCTAAAATGCCCTATTGCCTCTACTTCAACTGATTTGCCATCGCCCACATAGATGTATCTTTCACCATCAATTGGCTTTCGGCAGCTGAGGCAACCCTGCATTGAAATACTTATGTGAGTGGTAGCACCAGAGTCTAACCACCAAATGTCTCTAGGGACTGAAGCTAAATTAACCTCAGAACAGACCAAAGTAAGAAAAGTACCTTTCTTTGCACGCCAACCGTGATATTTGGTACAATCCTTCTTTTGGTGTCCAGGCTTGCCACAGAAGAAACAACCATCAGCTTCATTCTTGTTCTGTTGTTTCTTTCTGTTGTTTCTTTTGTGCTGGACCCTTAGCAGCAAATTAGGCGGCCACATCACCTTCAATTTTTGGGAGAATTTTAGATTGGGGAAGGGGGATTAGAAAAATTAAAATATAGTTGATTTTATTTCATATTTCAAAGTTTTGTGCAAAATCAAAATTCTTCCAAAATTTGTGAACTTTACATCAATTTTCCCTATCAAATGTTTCTAGTGGAAGGTCTTATCATATTTTTTACGGCGATAATAGTTGGTCTCTAATTAGATGCATTATCAACATCTATGTATTTTTATACCATATGAGTAGGAAAATACCTTGTAAGAAATAGTTCTCATTATACGCGACTGCAAATCTTCTATTGGGAGCTGATAGGAGTTAAACGAACAGGATCCCGATTCCTTCACCGGGTACTGGATCAGTGTTGGTTCCTCCGTTGGGAACTGGGTAAGGCTTCAGCTCATCCACTGAGCTGGATGGTGTGTTAGCTCTTTTGCAGAGAGTTTTTTGTTCATTCGCCGATCTCATTCCTTCGCCAAAGACATGACAATGCTTCTATTCTTTCCCATCAGAGCTCCTTGACGTCTGAGTCTGCAAACTGGACCAGGATGAGGATTGAGGGCCTCCGGAGAGGCACTCTAATGCCTAAGCAAAGATGGTTTCATATTCTTTGGTGTGTGTGGAGTGTGTAAAACGTAAACATCATCGAGAGAACATCGTAAGATGTAAATCGCATAATGTAACACGTACCTTGACTGCTGAAGAAGATGAGCTATATATACATTAGTGCAGGGCGTGTTGAATATACACATGTGAGTTGTCCCACATCGAACTTATGAAGTAAGAGAGATCAATATAAATACCTAGTGAGCCACTCTTTCTATCACCAATTGGTTTTAGGATTGAACCTCACTAGGATTTGATTGACCTTTTCTTCATAAAAATAGGTACACTTCAATGAATGGTACCGTACCTAGCCCCCATAAAAATCTAACATGGTATCAGAGCAGGCCCATGCTCGAGCCAAATGTGCCGTCGGAGGTGACGGAGCATGGTCATACTTCAATGAATGAGACCGTACCTAGCCCCATAAAAATCTAACAGGGCGGGGTAGAAGAGTGGCGTTAGTCACGCATATCGGTTTACAGCTGCCATCTTTTCAGTAAGTTGTACTCTGCAGTCAGCGGGGAACCACTGTTCACCTGTTGGCAGACGAAAAATGTAATGTTGGACCAGATAGGTATTTGGATTATCTACTGGGAGACCCAGTTCACCTACCCTCTTCCTCATGTGCACGGGATACATATCCCGCCTCTTAACCAAATGAGTTGAGGAAAATAATTTGCAATTTGACCCCATGTGCTACCAATAGCATTAGTCAGATCTCATTTGCAGATGACTTGCTCCTATTTGGAAGAGGGGATCGTCACTCCATGGCTGTTCTATCATCGGCCCTTGAAGAGTTTACAACGGTTTTCTTCTCTTGTGCATGGAATAGCTATCCCACCTCTTACCCAAGTGACCGCTACCTTAGGCTGCCTTAAGCGGTCAATAAACTCAATATTTCCCAATTTTCCTCTATTATTGAACAAGTCTCTTTACGTATTAACCCGTGGTCTAACATTAATCTACCCACGACAGGTAGATTAGAGCTCATTCGATCAGTGGTGCGGGGATAGTGTGTTTCTGATGCACGTCTTCCATCTTCTAGCCATCGTCATTGACCGAATTACAACCATTAGGACTGCTTATTTGGTCGATTTTGATTAAATGACCAGTTACTGGACCAAACCGGTTGGTTAGCTGAACCAAATAGCAGCCCAATATAGTGACTGAAACCGAATAGGTTTCGTAGTTCGATTTAGTGTTTTGATGCATGTCTTCCCTCATCCAGCCACCCTGATTGACCGAATTACAACCATTAGGGCTACTTATTAGGTCGGTTTGGTTAAACGACCGGTTACCAGACCAAATTGGTTGGTTAATTGAACCGTATATCAACCTAATATAGTAACCGAAATTGAAAGACATCATTTGAACGACGTCTCAACAATTATCAACACACACCAAAGCTTCTGCCATGTTCGTTGTCAAAGAGTTATTAAGTTTTTTTTTTTTTTTTTTTTAAAGAGTTATTAAGTTGGGATAGAACACGACTCCCCTGACTGGATCAAAGGATTAATTGATCTCTTGTACTAGTACGAGTAACATACCCAAAGTACTAGATATCACTGTTGGCTATCTTATCGACGATACACTAAAATCAAGACGATCAGAACCCAAATGTTGAAGATAGAAGATGCATATGCTAATCCTCGAACGTGCTCATGAAACCACCAAGAAATCCAGCACCGTTGCAGCTACCGCACAGGATCTCCCTCTTCCCCCTGTCGAAGACTTGAGGTCAGTATCCAACATATTTTGCATCTGAAACTCATTGGGTTATAATTGGTTGGTGTCATTCTCATTTTGGAGATTGGATTGATTGTTTTACGACATTGCTTTCACACTTCAGTTATGAACCAATATCAGATCAATAAAAAGTGCAAATACAGTATCAGGAAATCAAGATATAAGTAAACCACTCAGCTGCAGAAATTTGAAAGCCCAGAAACTGTGTTTTGGCACAGTGATGAAAAGAGACGATAGTAATTTACTTATATAATATACCTGCAAAGCCAACAAGAAGCGCCAGCTTTGTATTGTCCATTAAAGTGATCCACTGAATTGATTCCATTGCCTTTGCATTGTCCACATTTTTTAGCACCTAAAAATGTTGTGAGACAGGGAAGTAAAATTATCTGTCATGGATAAACAGAAGCATTTTGTTTCTCTATTAATCAGATCACAAAGGAGAGATTACTTCACAGAATTAGACACTGCTGTCTAGCATTCTGGAGGTATCAGCATCAGAGAAACATGTATATAGCAATTATCTGGTGAGCACAACAGCAAGGCCAGCGAGAAATGTAGTCCCACAGATGGAAAAATTAAGATAATCATGAGAAACAGAAAATACTTCTCACAAGAACAAGTCATCATGGATAAATGAAAAGTTGGAGAATGATATGAATGGCATTGGCAGGAATGATATCTTTTGTTTTACTAGTGTATCAGAGAAGGGAAACCAGATGTGATATTTATAACAAGAGTCTCTCCCCAAAGGAATCACGCTAATGCCATTCGTTTTCCTTCAGTCAAGATTCGTATGTTAAAGCTCGTCACAAATTTGTTACCCTAGACTCTATCAGAATTGTTACATTAAATAATACTCAAATAACATTAGCAACTATTCTTCTTTTCTTTGTCAAGATGACTTAGCATATAATAAAATTGGTAAATGGCAGGGCTACAAAGTTATTACAGTTCTATGTGAACACTCATCATCATTGTTTCTATTCAAATTCATGTTTTAGCCACAAAATATCTCAAACATCCAGTTGAATTAGGAGATAATATCAAAGTATAGTAGGTAAGGCCCATACTTTCCGATTCATAAATTTCATGTACTTCACCCATATCCATAAACATGAAATATTATATACCCTGGCAATGTATGAAGCATATTTAGCCCCAGAATAAAGTCTATCAAATCATGTTCCACTTACCATTACCCTCACAATCCTGACAGAGTATGCTAGATACTTTGGCCGGGGCCGACTTCTTGTCGTCAGCCTGCATATAAGACCAAGCCCAAGTTACATTCCCCGAATCAGGTAAACTCGGAGGGGCAGTAAAAGATAAGGGAAAAACTTGAACTGCAGAAAACAACCTAAAATAAGGCATTGTGGTAGCAAGTATTGGAATCAAAACTTGACAGAAGACTTCAAAAAACATTTCATTTGCAACGTTTTGGGGCATAAACAACGCATTTGCACAAGAAAAACAATCTAGACAGAACAATAGCCCAGTGAGGTCCAAATCACAAATTTGAACAACACATTTACAAAATTACACTCACACTAGCTTTTAAAGGTTCGAAAGAAGCATTCTTGGAGCTGTTAGTAGTATCCGTAATCCAGTTCACTCTCCCACTCGTATATCTGTCACTAATAAGTCCTGCAAATCGCAAAACAAAACAAAGCCACATGCATAAAAATTGAGTTCATTAAGCAATATGGTGCTCAAGATTCCTATTTCGTATAAATTTGGTTTACTGAACTTATATTTATTAAAAGAAATACTAAATTTATAATATTCTAACATAGCTTTATCATTTTGATAGGATAATCAGTGAAGATGCACGATT
The DNA here is from genome assembly GCA_034509125.1 of Monilaria moniliformis. Taxonomy (NCBI): domain Eukaryota; kingdom Viridiplantae; phylum Streptophyta; class Magnoliopsida; order Caryophyllales; family Aizoaceae; genus Monilaria; species Monilaria moniliformis. Next base: position 4,553 of record JAYDZE010206647.1, read on the forward strand.
TGACAATAGATTGAGGTTTCACACGACCACTGCATCATTTATAACTCAAAAACAATCACGCTATTTAATCTAGCTTTGGGGTTTAAGTTCTGATAAAGCCCTGGCCCAACAAGTATTATGACTAATTGTTTTATCAAGCCCATCAATTTACGCACTCCAAAATACCACAAGCCTTATCCATCCCTCCTCACCTTCTCTCTCCTCAACCACATTTTATTGTATGTGAAATGAGGAATTCAGCGGTATCAATTTTCACTTTTCAGATTCCTACTATGATAAATTCATCAATTTTGATATTAAGAATGTGATTTTTGGGTAAAGTTATGTCCTCGCAAACTGATTCCGATACACAAACATCATTTGCCGGCGAGTAGCAGCGCGGATTGGGGCAATTATGAAAACTGAAACCAAATATGAACAAGCAAAATGAAGAGAGAGAGAGAGAGAGAGAGAGAGAAGGGGTACCAGTTTTAGGAGTGGTGTTCAAGGACGTAAGGGGCGATGAACAAAGAGAGAGTGCCATTTGTTAAGAATGTGAATATTTGAGTTCCTAAGGTCTCCTCCACACTCTAGAGGATACTCAATGTACGCACCAGGAGATAAGCCGCAGATTGCATTTTTCATTTACTAAAATGCCCCTCTGCCCGCGATATTTCTAACTAGTTCATTTTGAACCAAAAATTGTTACAAAATTTATCTACCATTCTGATAGAATTTCTAAATTAGGATCACAAATAAAAGATAATAATTTAAACAAGCAAATCCAAGTTCTTTTATTTGAGGAGAAGTTGCATGTCTTAATTCCTTGTTTTTTTTTAAACTTTTTATATTGTGGAAATGGAATAATTGACAAATAGTAATTGTAGTGTATAAATACTTTTATGTATATTGAATTGGATGCAAAATAGTTTCATTTCTGAAAATTACATATACATCTCTTTTTATATAAGGTACTGACGATAAAGTATCAACAACTCCTAATAACAAACATGATAAAAATTAAAATAAAATGAATAATAGCTACTTAATTCATTTTCTAAATAAAGTTAGCATATAAATAGTAGTAGATATACAAGAAATATACATCTAGCAATAAACATATGAATCCACCAAAAGAATTAGGAATATTTAATCAAATTACATTAACAATAATATTTTCATAATTTTCACATAATATAAAAATAAATTACAAAGTTATTATGAGTGTTAACAAAGTTGTTATTACAAAGCTAAAAGATGAATTTGAATAGAAACAATGATGATGCGTGTTAACATAGAACTGTAATAACTTTGTAGCTCTGCCATTTACCAATTTTATTATTGAGAGAGAGAGACTAATAATGGAAGAGCTTTCGTCCCTGCAATCACTGGAAGAACTGAAATCTTGAAACTTGTGACTTGTCCTATATTATTCACGAGCCAAAAGGGTTCACACTAATTCCGTATTGAATTGATTTGGGTACAACGGTTATATCTCAATCTCCTCTTCCCTTCAAGTCTTGTGTAAATAGGTACTATTTTTTTCTTTTTTCATTACATTCATATTGTTGGGATGCTATCGTTGCAGAAACATGGCTAGCTTCGGTCTGAAATACGTTTACGTCGGGCAAATACAATGTATATCGGTCAGTAATTTATATACCCTTACACATTCATATATGTGGAATGAGTGTGAAAATTTCGTTTCGAGTCTGCTGTCTGAGATGTACAACTTGTTTTGGTTAAAGCCAACAGTTCAAATCTCATCACTGTGTGCTACGTCAAGTGACATTTAATACAGTATGATCAATTTTGTCTGGGCGGTTAATGGAGTAGAAATATACTAGTCAGTCACATTAAGAAAGAATGATATAATCTGGAAGAGATTTAACTTTAGAAAACAAAGGATAAAAAGGAAATGAAAACAGAGAGACACAACTTTTTAAATTTATATAATATTACCCAATACAATATTTGGCATAAGAAAATTAATTTAGGATCACACAATCTTATTCATACATCATTGCATTGTACTATTATGTTGTCTGCTTTTGCAATACTGCATCTGGCTTTCAGAAAACAATTCTTGCATAAGACTTTTGTTTAAAAGAAGGCCTACTAGCTGATTTAATTAATTATGTAATTTCGTGTATAAAGAGAGAGATATATATAATTTCGTGTGTGTGTGAGAGAGAGAGAGAGACAGAGAGAGAGAGATATCAGCAGCAATCCACATTTTGTGTTAATTTGGCATATCTCTCTTAATTCATGGTGAGAATTTAGACATGTTACGATTAATAACTGAATTTGTTTAGACCATATATATGAAGGATTAACTTGTCTTGTGTAGGATGGTGTGGTTGGAGTGTTGTTATTCGTATTGGCTTGGTCGTCTTCACTAATCCTTACCTGCGGCATTGATGAACCTTATTTCAATGTCATCAACTATGGAGCCACCGGTGATGGTTGTACAGATGATTCACAGGTAACTTATAGGAGTACCCTTTTATTTTAATTATGTTATTACTAATCATTCAATATTTATATGTGTAGGCATTTGTAGAGGCATGGGATGCAGCTTGTAGTTCCTCACTTGAATCTGCAACTCTCTATGTTCCGCCGGAGACCATATTTTTAGTGTACCCCGTCATTTTTCACGGCCCTTGCAATGCACCAATCATCAATTTCTTGGTATATATGTTATCTTTTTCTTTTTCTTTATTCTAATTTTGAGAATTAACCACTCCTATATTATCCTTATTTTAATACAAAAGGATCTTCTTCTTTTTTGCAGTAATACCGAAACAAAAAACAAAAAACAAAAAAAAAACTGCTTCACTATGAAATGAAGTGATGTAATTTATAATTTATTTACATGTTTTTTGTTTTCTTGTTATTGAAATGTTCGCACCTACAAATTCTTAATTTTGTAATGGTAAAATTAATGTTTATGAAGATGTGGATACGAAGATTTTAGGGACCATGATAGCACCAGAATCACCTGGGTTGTGGGATGAGAGAGATGCAAGTCAGTGGTTGGCATTTATGAATATCGATGGCCTTAACGTTGATGGTTATGGCGTGATTGATGGGCAGGGCAAGTCTTGGTGGGATCAGTCTTGTAGATACCATCCTCATCTGGTACAAATCTATTTACTAGTAATTGGTTGCATTCCATGTTGCTTACTTCAATTGGTGGATTTCTTCTAAATTATTTAATTTTATCACAGGTTTATAATGTTGTTTTTCCTCATTAAAGTTATTTTCCTTGTATTTTCAGGAAGAATGCACAACTTTAGCTCCAACGGTAAGTTATTTATGCTTTCACCGCTCTTAATTGAGTTTTTGTTTAAAGTGAGTAATTAATGCTATTAACTGCACCAAATTAAACGTAGTAGTCTCATCGTATATCTCTTCCCTCTTGCATGTATTCCGTATAAACTTCTATGAGGTGTCTATGTATTTTGGACTGTCTTGTAAGAATTTTGAGTACCCTAGTACTCGTTTTTATTACATTTTTCTGACTTTTCAAAAGAATATATATATATATATATATATATATTGGGGAGTAGATTTATGAATATACAGAGGAGTGAAGTTGGAGGAGCTTAAGCACCTCTAGTCGTTTTCTTTGGTTTGCCTTGTTATTTTATATGTTTTTTGAGATGTTGATTTTGTTTTTAGCATCTTTTCTAGCGGGAAATTATGATGTTTAGCTTTCTCAAGCTATATTTGTGCGTCCGCCGCTGAATATACAAATATATGTGCATGTATTTGTGAACAGGCGTGGAAGTTTTTGGGGTGCAACGAGAGCAGCGTTAGAAATGTGAAGTTTATAAACAGTGCCCAAACACATATGCTCGTGAAAGGGTGCAACGATTTCATCATTGAAAATGTGATTATTGAGTCCCCTGCAAATAGCCCCAACACAGATGGCATTCACATTCAATCATCTCATAATCTCCTCATCACAAATTCTTCAATCGCCTGCGGTAATTTATATTTTATTTACTTATCACCACTTGTGTTTAATCTATTTGCAAAATTAAATATATTCATTTGTTTGTATATTGTAAAGAGTATGGATTTGTCACTATTCTATGAATAATAATGCAAATTCTTATATATATATATATATATGTGTGTGTGTGTGTGTGTGTGTGTGTGTTTGACTTCAATTTGTGTATTTGTCAATGTCCACAGGTGATGATTGTATCTCAGTTGGTGACTACATTTCTGATATGAAAATAAGCAATATTCAATGTGGACCTGGTCATGGAATCAGGTGAATTATTGCTCTCACTAATCTCATGTTCAAATTTTATTTCATTATTACACATTGATTACTATTATAGTGAATATTTAGCCACCAGATATTATATAATACAAAATTTGATCACAGTGATCAGAAACTGGAGTTATCATTAAAGATCAAAGTAATTTCTTACTAGTTTGTTCTGATTAACCTCATAGCATTGGAAGTTTAGGAAAAGGAGGAAACTATGTACAAGTGGAAAACATTCAAATAACTAATGCCATCTTCAACGAAACCTCAAATGGAGCTCGGATCAAAACATGGCAGGTAAGAACCTCTACAATTTCAAACATTAGCTAACATTAACTCTAAAATAAATGGCAAATATATGGTTCTAATATCACATCTAGACTCGTTATCAACATTATCTCAACTATTGAAAAAGGTGGGAAGAGGATATCTTCGGCGCGTCACATTTGAAAAACTTATATTCCACAACGTCAAGAATCCCATAATCATCGACCAAAATTACTGCAACATCAGGGGTGCATGCCAAGAGCAAGTAAGATTATACTCCTTGATTACATTTGCTTTGAGGTAATTTGCTTTGAGGTATAAAAAAAATGGAGGATAAGAGTATTTTCTCCTTTTAAATCCATCCTTATCTATAATAAAGGATTTCATCATTTGTTATTTGTCTTTTTCCACCCGATGAGTGATAATATTATCCTTTATTGGAGGAAAAAGAAAGGGTTAAATCCTTTATTATAGATATGGATGAACATTAATATTGACAATTTATTCATTCAATGAAATATAGTTTAAGATTGAGGTAAAATGAGTAGACACATGCTAGAAGTTGTGGAAACGATGGTAATTGAGGGTCGTGTATGGAAAACTACATATATAGATGCTATAATTAACTTTGAAACTAAAGACATGTCCCATTTTGAAATTGTGAAGGAAACAGGAGTTCAAATAAGCGAAATAGTTTATCGAGAAATAGAAGGGACATCAGCTTCGAAGATCGCCATTAATCTTAACTGTAGTAAGTCTGTACCATGTTTTGGAATATGGATGGAATCAATACAGTTAACATCAGCTATAAGTGGAAAGCAAGTTACTGCAAATTGTAGCAACGCTTTTGGTCGAGAAGAAGACACAGTTCCTGGTCCATGTCTTCGACAATACTAAGCTTATCTGATTAACATTAAACACAACAAGACACCACTGTCTATGCCTTATCTACTCTTTAAATTCTTCGAGGATTCTTTGCATAATTTGTATACTAAATACTACTAGATTTGTCGATGATAACTTAATTTCATTATTTTGACGATACACAACTTGGATAATCCAACAATACTTTAATGTAAATCATATAAATAATGAAAATGTCTAAATTTTCGAGCGATAAGATTATCTTTTTTTCTTTACATATATGTATATATTTTTTTAAATCACAAAAGTTTGCTAAGTACTATCACATTACTAATAAGTTTATCAATATATTCTTCATGCATTCAAGTATATACTTTCACATGTAAATGTGAATAAATACTATTAGTATCAATTATCCAGACAAAGTATTACTTCTGATAAATTGGTATATATTGAATTATTTAGAAAAATGGGTACCAAGGGAAACTCTATTGACACAATTACATCAACTAAGCCGATCATTCTTGAAAAGGAGAGTGTAAGGGCACTCGCAGTGCAGCCGCAACGGCGGGGGATGGAATTAATGGAACATGAAGTTTTGCTACAAAATACAACAGGAAATGCAATTTTCTCATAAAAACTCCAAAATCAAACAACATAAAATAGCATAAATCTAGAGAGAGAGAGTGTGTTACATGCAGGCGAGGGAGAGAGCTGAAGATGACTGTTTGCTCCGGGTTTTGATGCATACTACTGAAACTGGAATTGGAAAAGGAGAGAATTGGTTTTCTTACCAAATTGTAATAAGACATTCTTACTCGATCACATTCTATGAAATTTGATTTTCTTTGATTTTATGCATTTTTTGAAGTAATTGATTTGATTGTTTGTTTTATTATTATATGTGTTTCATTGGTTATGACTGTTACTAATGGTGTGAGACATTAATGATATAGTACGATTCTAAAATTAGTCATAATCGATGATCATCGAAAATATAGTATTGATCATATGTTATAGGTTAGCATTTAGTCTGCATCACATTCTTAGAGAATGTAGTGGTTCTCACAACTAAGATATATTAGATATTTGTGATGGACACATTGATACTTTTGAGAGTAATTTGATATATCCTATTATTAAAACTATTTGTTCAATGTCTATGTTTTATTAATATGTGAAGTATGTGATAGTCATTTGACCTGAGTTCATTACACTTTTTGTTTGTTAAATGATGTCTTTTGACCTTATGCAACGTTTGTCTCCTAAATGAGGACCAAGACACAGACTTTTGTTGGATACATCATGAGGCAAATGAAAATGATAGTTGAGGTAAGAATGAGATTCATCCATCGATTGAAATTTTGAGAGAACACTCAAATTTTCTATATTATTTTATCATTAAATCATTTGTCAATACAAATATAGATTCAATTATTGTAATTGAGTATGATCTATTGGGTCATGTAATAAAGATGAGATAAGTTGATTGAACTATGTGGATAGATACATGAAAAATCTTAGGCTCAATCCAGTGGTTCGTAAATGAAAGGATATTACATAAACTTTATATAAAGGCTAGTTTATCGAATTCATGTAAACATAATTCATATATCAAGTTCGCTGCATACCGCAATTTAGGAGTTTTGTGCCGACTTTGATTGGATCATCGTTGATAATGGGAACTTAGAGGGTCACACTTTATATGTATTGTTGATCCGCTTGAAGGTACAAAGTTGGAGCTTCGTATTATATCTAATATTAGTCCAAGTGAGATTGAAAGATATTTGTGCACTAGATTAGATATGGACTCTAATTAATTAAGGTTGGGCCGGTGATAATTAATGCAGACTAAAGGAATTCAAGTTCATGGGCATAATGCCCATGGAACATCTATAAATACCTCTCTATGGTGGAGAATGAAGGTGTGTGAAAAACAGAACATAAAATAGAGAATTCCTTGATAATAATAATACATACATTCTATAGAGATTTCATGTCTTTCTACATCGAACATTTGCATCAGGAATAGTTCCTACAATGGATTGATGAATACGTGGATACCAAAAGTAGTGGATTCATTACAGAATTTAAACAATTCGAATAAATCAATCATGTAACAAGTAAGTAATTTCCTCTTGTGTAATTACTTGTTGAACACACAATTTGATTGCGTATCTAGATTGTTTCTTATCAAAATTTCCATTGTGTTTCTGTTAAATAACGACAAGAAAACCCAACAAAAAACACATAAAAAATACGAATCATTTATTTCTGCTGAGAAGTAACATTTAAATTGATTTGAATTAAGTATAGATTTTAACCCACAAAATGAACATAAAATTATTGAATATTTAAGATAAATGTAGCATGATTGTGTTTGGTTTTCTTGTCAAATGAGAGAATAGTAATATCATGTTCATATAAATTTTTTATTTGATGAAGTTTCATATCGTGGGATTGAAAATATTACATACTTTTCAATTTCACAATTTTTTTTATTTAAGAAATCTACAATTGGAAAATAAAAAATAATATTAAATGCCTTCAGAATATGGAAATATTTAAGTGAACTAAATATTACCAATCAGCAGCAATGCTCAGAAGTTTGGATCGAGAGAATTCTTTTCATTATTTCATATGTTGTATTTATATTAATTCCTTTTAATTTATATACGTACTAATATCAAAAAAATAACAAAAATAAAATAAAATCAAAGAATGCAATAAAAAATTATTATAATGGACAAACTATATACGCAACATTTTTGGTTGCATATGTAGAATTTAAAGTATTGCACATGTATTCCATTTTTGACAAGATTCTTATATTAATAAATTTCTTTTATTATAGTCTGTCATAATTTAGGGCCAACAATTCTAATCTTACGTCAATTTGATAAATTTTTCAATAAAAAATATATCTATAGTAATAATAGTATTATATTTTGGAATTATAATTGGTCAGATTAAATATGGCAATATTAAAAGAATAAACTATTTATTTGGACGTTAATTGTCCAAATTATATTTAAAGTAACTATAGCATTATCATACTTGGTTTTCTTGTTAAATATAATCGAAATATCCCTTCTATATATGTTATCATTTGGTGAAGTTTCATTAAATTTTGATGTGAGATGAAAGATTATAAATAAAATATATAACATCAAGTGATTAGATAGAGGATTTTAGATAAAAATGAAATAAATTTCCACAAAATTCTATGTAGGAAAGAGAATATCTGTGGACTTGGAAACATCAATTGTTATTTATTCTACTCCACGATTAATACTTTAAGCTTTGTTATATAAAGTCTTTAAGCTTTGTTATATAAAGACTTTACGCTTTGTTGTACAAACACTTTCAAGAAAGTACTTGAGAAAACTCTCAAAAAGTTATTAGAAGCACGCATGAGCAATTAAGTCGACAATCCCATTATTCTAATTACTTTTGATTAAAAATTAGGAACTGTTAAATTATAATAATAAACTTTCTAAATCATTAATGATTGACAAAATCACCTAAAAATTAAGAAAGGTAAAAATTAATCAAAAGTAATTAATCAATGTGACCATGTATAAAAGCTAACAGGATTATCAAAATTGTAATCCATATTACACAATTCGGCATAAAAAAAAATTAGGGCTAGCAAAATTCTTATTCACACATTAGTGCATGGTATCTGCTGTCCACTTTTGCAGAATTTCATTCACAAAATCACTATAATTACATCTTCTCTTGTTTATAAAGAGACTTAATAGGAGATTAAACAATATCTCCTTTGGTGTACCACTTGGCATTATTTGTGAACACATATATTTTGTTACCATTTGCTGGTGCAGTATAGCAATCCACATTTGTTGTGTATGTTATTTTAGCAGATATATCTCCATGGTGAGAATTCAAAGATGCTGCATATATTCAGGACACACACATACATATGCACATAACTTAACTAATTATTGGCAGAAAGCAAAATTCAGGTTGTAATATTTTGTGTAGGATGCTGTGTTTGTGGTGCTATTATTGGTTTTGGCTTCGTCGTCTTCACCATACCTTGCATGGGCTATTGATGAAGCAGCATATTTCAATGTCACTGATTTTGGAGCCATCGGCGATGGCCGTACAGAGAGTTCACAAGTAATTGACTTGCAACTTGATCAATGCTTATCTTTTACTGTCCAAGAAATGAAATAAACTAAAACCCTAATTGTAGTAGTAGATGGAACATGTGGGTCTCTCATACTTTTTGGTTAAAGTATTTTTTATTTTCTCTCTCCAATTTTCTCTTTACTTAATTGAGTTTTAGAAAGTGGGCTACCACCACTTTATAGTTTAAATACTCAATCCTTAATCTTTGTGCCCGGTTTCTTGAGACGTTGCTAATGGAAGGAAGGGTGTATTATTAAGTCACAATATTATAATTAAATATCATGTGTACGTGTAGGCATTTCTCAAGGCATGGGATGCAGCCTGCAAGGCCTCGGTTAAATCTCCAACAGTGTACGTGCCACCTAAAATGACATTTTTAGTGAACCCCGTCAATTTTCACGGCCCTTGCATTGCTTCAGCGATCAATTTCTTGGTATGCTTTTCTTTATTGAATGAATAAAGTGATTGGATTTCAATTTTATAGTAGCTGAATTAATATATGAAAAGGGAAGATTTTAGGAAGAATTGTTGCACCGGATTCACCTAGTTCGTGGGATGGGAAAAATGCAAGCGAGTGGTTGACAGTGATGAATACAAGTGGCTTAAGTGTTGATGGGTGTGGTGTGATCGACGGTCGGGGCAAGGCCTGGTGGGACCAGTCTTGTAAATATCATCCTGAATTGGTAATATTAATGATACACATTACATTATTATGAGTATTATCATCATTGATTACTGATGATAATTTATTTCCTTTTTCAGAAAAATTGCACGACTGTAGCTCCAACTGTAAGTAGTTGAGTCTTGTGTTGGGGTACAAATTGATTATATTGGGTAATAAAAGAAAAAGTGGATTTGTTGAACAGGCGTGGAAGTTTATTAGGTGCGAGAATAGCAGTGTTAGGAATATTGGGTTCAAAAATAGTGGGCAAACACATATATTGGTGGAAGGATGCAATGGCTTCATTATTGAGAATGTGACAATTGAATCACCAGGAAACAGCCCCAACACCGACGGCATTCACATTCAATCAACTCACCATCTCAACATCACCAGTTCAAACATCACCAACGGTACAAACCCATTTCAATCTTTTATGTTTAATGCTAAACCATATGAAACCGTTAGCTTGTGTGTTCTTCAGGTGATGATTGTATCTCAATTGGTGACCACACTTCTGATCTCAGCATAAGCAATATTCAGTGTACACTTGGTCACGGAATCAGGTAATTGGAACACAGTAATCAAACTCAGATCAAGATTATTATTCATTTATTCGTATCAACTGCACAGCATTGGAAGTTTAGGAAGAGAGGGAAACCTCGTACAAGTAGAGAACATCAATGTAACTCATTGCATCTTCAATCAAACCACAAATGGAGCTCGAATCAAAACATGGCAGGTCAGAAATAACCTCCAAATTTTCCGTCATTTTACTAAAATTAAAATTCACAACTAATAACCTATTCTTCGTTATGCTGAAAAGGTGGGAAGAGGATATCTCAAGCGTGTTGCATTTGAAAGACTTACATTCAACAATGTCAAGAACCCTATAATCATAGACCAAAACTACTGCAATGTCAGCGGCGCATGCCCAGAGCTGGTAAGAAATTTCTACACTAAATATTCGAAATTATCGACTTAACTGAATGATGATTGCATCTCCTTGATCATTTGGTAAAGGAAACTGGAGTTCAAATAAGCAATGTATCTTACCGGCACGCAGTGGGGACATCAGCAACAGAGATCGCCATTAATCTCAACTGTAGCAAGTCTGTACCGTGTCATGGAATATCGATAGAATCAGTAGAGTTAACATCAGCCATAGCTGGAAAACAAGTCACTGCAAATTGTAGTAATGCATATGGTGAAGAGCATGATATCGTTCCTGGCCCATGTCTTCTACATGAAACACAGCAAGACACCATGAAATAAGCCGATACAGCATTCATGCCAGAAATTCTTTGCAAAATTGCAATCTGCTAGAATTGTCGATGCAAGCAATTTTTATAGTGATAAACAGCTTCCTTTCTTTTCTTTTCTTTTCTTTGACTAATGTTTTGAAGAGTCCTCTATGAAAGAATAAAGAAACACATGATGGTATAGAAGTAGGATAAACCCGAAACTTACTTTGATGGCTGCCATAGATTTCTCCGTCGCTCTGAAATTGCAGTCTCCTAACAAACGCCAGATGTTGTAGTTGGGCCCTTAAGCGTAGATTAGACAACTGGTGACAGAAAGCATGAAGGGAAAGAACTATGACATACAATAGGGAGCTAAGAATATTAAATAATGCTTTCTCGAACCAAAATTCAATATGTATGCATATATATCAAAATCCAGCTTTACACTGCCTCTTACACAGACCAATTCAGTCATATTTAAGTAAGTCTAATTTTGAGGTACAAGTTTCGAAATCTACGTGGTACTTAAGTTAATAGTACTGAGTCGTATATCAGAAAAAGTCACGCTATTATTCATAGGTGAGAACAAGCAGCATCCTATTAGATTTTTCTGCTAATACCACCTAAACAGACCCCCTTCCCTTCCATGTGACCTTCTGCAGCAATAAAGTCACCATGATGCTACTTCATTAGAGAATCGATTACCAAAAGCTAAATGCAATGTTTCGCGTGGAAATCCTTATCCAATATCAATCCATCGATCAGAGTTTTGAATCTTTCAGCACCCGGACCAGGTTTAAGCTCGGTAACCTTTGCAAGAAGGTGAATCCAAATACTTCCATTTGAGTCCTCTCTGTTGTACCAACTGCCCGGTACAAAGCCATCAGTTTTACGGCCTAAGAGGTCAGAATCAATCTTATCCAAAATAGCTTCATCCCTTCGGAATTTCCTGGCAAAGGGGGCATTGCTGTCAACCATTCTCTGATACTCATCCACTGTCAAGAAATGCGGGTGCTGCTTGGGAGGGTTGTCCCATGATATGAAATGGAGGTCATGGTTCACAGTAGTGTTACGGAACTCTTCAGCATTGCAAATGACTGTGTGAAAGTACCCTTCCGGTGATGAAAGAAAGTTTGCATAATACATAAGTACGACTCTGGGCAGGTTGTCCCAACCCCATAAACAGAACTCCATGAAGGAACGAGAAAGCATCATCCAAGCTGAACCTGAATGTAATATGCAGCCAGATAACTATAAGGCAGCCCATATATATATATATATATAAATAAAAATAAAATAAAATAAAAATCTATAGCTAAAATCAGCAAAAACAGTGACTGTAATAATGGATCAGAAAGACTATGGTGATAAGAGTTTTAGGCGATTATCATGCTACGTTCATAGAGATTTTTGTTGAATTTTCAGAGATGCCCATAAATCTTAAAAACTTATAGTTCCTATTCTCTTTCAGAAACTAGATTTATCTTTTTAGTATAATACCTACTTGAAGTATGTTATTTTATGACAGTTGCTGCTTAGCTAAAACAAGACCAACGTGAAACTGCATCTTAATTTCAAAAATGCTAGAATTGTAAAGGATTAATTGAAATTTGGTGTTTGGCTTTTGTAGCTCGAAAACTGAATTTTCCTTCAAAGAACGTATACGTGGCAGCTCACACCCAATAAAATTCATGCATGAATCATGTTTCGAGGCAAATTAGACCATGCCAACAAGCAAACTGTTCAATATCACCATTGTGTGGTTGCACAAAATAAGTAAGGTGGAGTTACGATTGCGGTTAAGTGGAATTGCAAGTACAATATGTAGTCCAAGAAACCTATCTGTAATGTATTGGAGGTCGATTGTGGACCAATCAAAAGTGTTGGATGCAAACTCACTAATGAACAAGTTTTGCTTGTGCAATGTCCCTGCTTAAGCAGAGTTGGAGATTGTGCTAACATGATGAGTTTAAATCGATGGTAATGAGTCTAATGACATCAATCTTTGTAAGAGAGAGATTGAGCATAGAGTCCGTCCATGCACAACCAAGTATGGAAAAATTCTGAGATCACTGCGGAGCAGGTTCCAAACACAATACCACTTACAATGATATAAAGTTTGAAATCTGAAATAAGGATGATAAAACAAAGCAGTTGAAGGTGAGACCATTTATTTCTTGTTTACAAATAAAAAGCTGACAGTGGAATGTCAGCATCATTAGGGTCAATGCTATAAGATCAGGGTCCCCATCTACCAGTATGATATTTCAAAATATGTACTAACTGAAAAAAGAATACGAGCTCCAAAAGTTCATACAGCTCATCTATTAGACAGATATCAACAACCATGACTAAGCTATTAATATCTATATATGAAGAATGTTGTAGACCACACAAAGATAAAAAGCAGAGGCAAGGATTTGCAAGAGGGAATAAAAGAAAACTCTTCCATAAAATTTTGTGGTGGTATGAAATTCATCAATATGAATGCCATGGGATAATGACAAAATCCCACAGAAAAATGCAGACACTGAATTTCAAATCTTGGATTAGAAAGCGTGGTTTTTTTTTTTTTTTTTGAGAAGGGTGTTACATATATACATTTGTACAAACAACGAGAACTTCAAGCAACCAATAAACTATACTGCGAAGAAACCATTAATACAAAATCAAAAGATCCAGTTGATCAAAGTCAAAACTGCACAACTTCAGTTTTTGCAATAAGCTGCTTTAGAATCAGAACATTCAACAGAATGTGTCAAGAAATAGTAGAGCAAGTATCATAGCATAATGAAGAAACGAAGATTCAAAGACAGAGATACTTCCAGCAGAATATGCATCGTTCTAACCTGTGAAAAGCTTGAATGCAGTAGGAACTTTGCGCTTCTCAGTGATCCAATAAAGGTCGGACTTTTGCACGCTATAAAGGCCGGGATCAATTATAACAGGCTTAGCTCTCTGGTATCTACAAAACCATTAACATCAAGAATCAAATCACATCAAAATTTTGTATGGATAAATGTAGAGGTAACTAATCTACAATATAATCTTACTCCTTCCAACCAATATCACTAGTATGCTCAATAAAGTTTAGGCCCCTCGGCACGGTTGATAAAGTATGGAGCATGTCTGTCAACAAAGTAAGACATCACAACTATTAGCACTAAGTCATGTGTATCAATAAATATGGCTAAGCAATAAATGAAGTTGGTCCAATATGATGCAAGAAATAAACCAATCACAAAAATAATGACAAACAAATTCTAACCATTTAAGCTCTTAGCACTAGGCATCTAGCTACCAACAACAAAATCATAAATCCAGAGCATACAAGTAAGGTTAATTGCTAAAAATTCACAAACTTTGACCTTATTTTGGTTTTCAACACGTTTTATAATTTTTGCATTAATAACACAACTTTTCTATTTGCAGCAAATAGGCACGTTGAATACATTTAGAAAATGTCATTTCAACCTCAATATTCAAACTTCCTTGTTCCTTGTGCGACATGCGGCGAGTATAAACTGTCAATGTGCGAAATAACCACACCACGTCATTTTTTCGGTCTCAACAAATTGAACAGTGGTGGTATTATTGCAACAATCTATAAACGTGTCGAAAACTAGAATCAGGTGAAAGTTCGTGATATTTTAGCAATTAATCCCATGAATAAAGGATGTGAAACTTGATTAGAACATACTAGATATTAGGGGAAAAGTTATTCCATGTGAACTAAACATAGCATCAAAGCATCAAGAAAATATTACCATCTTGTGTGACCAAAGGGTAATCAGAGGCACTCAAATTGATGAACCAGTCCCAGTCTCCGCCTTCTTTTAACAAGATTGCTGCAGCATGAAGGGTATTACTAACCATTGTAGGACCTCTATACGTGACCAAATTAGACTTGACAACAACCCTCACATTCCCAACTTGCTCAAACAAAGCTTCATTCTTCACGAATTCCACCAGCTCAATCCTCTCCTCAGATTTCGCTTCAAGGTCCAAGTGCACAACATACTGGTTCAACGGATGATACAGAGCTCTCAAAGTCCTCTTCAAACTCCCACAATCTCCACGCGAGCCAGATATCAAATAGGCCAACCTCGGGATTCTTGAACTGGGATTTGGAGGCTCTACTTGCAGCTTCGATTCCACAAAGACGGGAACTTCTGGTTTGATTCGGGGTGTTTGGCGAAATGGGACTGCTGTGAAGAGGGTTAGGATGATGAGGAGAGCGGAGGTTAGGAAAGAGAAGGACAGGGGCAGCAGCCATTTTTTTTGGTGCAGAGGCTTGCTGATTTCCATATAGAGATCCAATTAATGTTTTTGAGCTTGAATTGTAGCTGGCATATGAAATTGTTCATTGGGAGCTCGAATTCCCAGAGCAATAGTATTTGTTTTGGGTGGTTTGAGACGATTTTGTCTCTGTTGGGATTGGTGTGGGTGGGAATGTAAAAAAGGTATTTTTGTTAATAAAGCGCCACCCATTAAAGATTCTTGGGATGCTCTGTTTTTGTCGGTGAATTCCCACTGAGTAATTATGTCGACCAGGTGGTAGGGACGGTGATCGCTGACAAACAATACGTTTTCGGTTCCGAACCGTCTTTGCCGGTTTCTGTTCAGAACCGTCCGAACCGTATGAAATGCCCGGTATTAGGCGGCCAAATTAAAAAAATTGAAATTCAACCAAAATTATCTATAAATACCAAGGTTGCAGAAGGCGCTAGGCGTTAGTCGGGCGGCCGAAGGGGGCCTAGGCGGAGCCTAGGCGGTTTTTATTTAATTATTTTATATATTTTTAATAAATATAAAAAAATTATGTATAAATTAAAGTGTTAA